>JACXGJ010009565.1:0-23989 GCA_016801105.1 Esox niger | reverse complement strand
CCTCGGAGCCTGGTTCCTGTCTAGGTTTCTTCCTAAATTTCGGCTCTCATAGGGAGTTTTTCCTAGCCACTGAAGTTCAACACTACTGTTGTTTGCTCCTTGGGGTTTTAAGGTCGGGTGTTTTGTGAAAGCACTTTGCGACAACTGCTGATGTAAAAAGGGCTTTATAAAATAAATTTGATTGATTGATTGATTGAGACCAGGCCACCTACTTCCATTGCTCCGTGGTCCAATTCTGATGCTTACGCGCGCATTATAAATGTTTTTTGCAGTGGACAGGGGTCAGTATGGGCACCCTGTCTGGTCTGTGGCTACGCAGCCCCATAGGCAACAAATTGCGACACCTTTCTATCAGTATATCAGTAGCAGCATTAACTGGACCACTCGGGCATCCTTTGCTCCACTATGCATCAATGAGCCTTGGCCGCCCATAACCCTGTTGCCAGTTTACCACTTTTCCTTCCTTTCCTTGTGACCACTTTTGATAGTTACTGACCACTGCAGACTGGGAACCCCCCAAAAGGGCTGCAACTTTGGAGTAGCTCTGAACCAGTCATGTAGCCATAACAATGAGGGCCCTTGTCAAAGTTGCTCAGATCTTTACCCTTTCCAATTTTTCCTGCTTGTAACACATCAACTTTGAGGACAGAATGTTCACTTGCTGCCTAATATATCCCACCAACTGACAGGTGTCATGATAATGAGATGATCAGTGTTACTCCCTTTACCTGTCAGTGGTCATGATGTTATGGCTGATTGGTAAAAACAGGTTGTCTAGTTAGTACAGATGGCCTGCTGGTGGCCTAGAGGTGAGTGCACCTGACTAGTAATTAAGATCAAATATATTGTGTTCTGTTGTAAGGCAGTAAACCTTCATTTCCCCTTCAGCAGTTCTCAAATGTGGCAGCCCCCCACACCCCTCCACCTCTCAGAACTGTTGGGTTGAATGTGGAAGCTATACCTTGATCTGACTTGTTATTCCTACATTACGTCTATAATCTGCTCCCCTTTTCGCTTTGTTTACGACAACATGATCAAAGGTAATGAACCTTTGACTTTAGGGGGCAAAATAAATGCCTGAAGTTAACCCTGAAGTAAAAACTTGTTCATTTCATACAAGATCATTTTAGCACTCAAAATATTTTTCTTCCATCTTAGTTTTAAAGTTCATAGATAATAATGTATGGCCTTTCTATACAAAAAAAAAAAAAAAAATGCTGTTGAAAAGCAAAAAAGCAAATGTTCAAAAGCTAAAAGAAACAAAAATGAATATAATAGTACACAGCCCAATAAAGTAAGGGAACACAATCATCATAGTATAACACCAATTGTTTGAACAATGACAAATAATTTGTCAGAGTACACAACATCTTTTTTAAGGGTAAACAGCTTGTGCTATTTTCTGCATGCAATTTGAGAATCACAGATCACACAGTCATAGTAATAGGAACCACCAACATCCTCTATACAGACGAGCCAAACGAGAAGCACAGATGTCCTGTCCCCGTTCAAAAAAAAAGTTTGTTCTCCCTGTGAGCACTAAGTGCGAGTAAACTCTTGTTCTCCCGGTGCAAAAAACTGAGAGTGTATGC
Organism: Esox niger; assembly: GCA_016801105.1. Classification (NCBI taxonomy): domain Eukaryota; kingdom Metazoa; phylum Chordata; class Actinopteri; order Esociformes; family Esocidae; genus Esox; species Esox niger. The sequence continues at coordinate 22,397 of JACXGJ010009565.1, read as the reverse complement.
CTCTATAGAAGGGAGATAGCGAGATCACCTGAGGAACGCATGCTGAAGGAACCAGACGTTTGTTTGCTTGACATGTTTTTTAGACAACCTTTCAGTTAAAATACATATTATTCTCACCTCGTTCAGATGTAGCGAGTGATATTGATGTCAATTGTATTCCGAGTTATACTGAGAAGCAAAGACGTTAGGCAAAGCAAGTTTTGCTACCTAGTATTTTTTTACCATGCTAGCAAGTTTTTCATCCAGTGTGATGTAAATGGATCTGTTATCAATGTGATTTTTCTTAAGTTCTGTTTGTTAAAATACACTGCTCAATGAAATTAAGGGAACACGTAATCAGCAAAATATAACACAAAGTCAAATAAACTTCAGGTAGATCAATCAGTTGTTAATTTAGGGTTTATAGGGCCTTTATAGGGCCTGTGTCTGTGGAAACAGAAAAAAGGAGTCAAATGCTTAGTGACTGTTGGCGAGCGTAACACATTTTGGCACAGGAGGGCTACATTCACTAACAGGTGAACCACAGCCGCTTCTTTTTGCAACCCCAGACTGGTTCACACACGCAACACGTTGAGTGTGCATGGCGTACATTACAGAAACTATCTACAGATATAGGGGAAATCCGACTGAAAAGGCTCTGAGGATAAATCTGCTTTTCATTGAGTGGAACTTCTGGCTTTGGAAGGATCATTGTCATGGAGTAATTGGACGCATATTCCATGGCATACAGGTTTCTTTGAAAGTGTAGTGATAGCATAGGATTAATTTGATTGTAAATCACTTTAATTCTTGAAAATTATCACTTTCAATTGTGAAGTCTGCTATGGCAATATTTTTGCATTCAGTTAGTTTGGAATAAAAGTATTTTTAAGAGAACTATTTTAGGATTTATCTTTTCCTTTTCTGTTCTCACATACAGGTTTGTGTTGACATTTACTATTATGTTGTATTGTTTCACATGACTCACATGAATTGGAGCCGAATAGCTGTTGCCGAAAGATGAGAGAAACTGTGTCAAGCAGAAAACATATAGCTTATGCCCCAATTATTTGTGCTAAACGTTACTCTTTGTAAACGATAAAAAAATTCTTCACAGTCTGAAATTTAAATAAATAATTATATCTGATTGTTATTCTATTTGATTTGTGTGTGTGTGTGTGTGTGTGTGTGTGTGTACATACTCTGATGAAATTATCAGATCATAAAGGATGTTCTTACTATGATTAGAATAATAACTATTGTTACTAACATTAAGCTCCATACAAAGCAAGTATGTTGTTAAGATTATAAATGACCTCAACTTATCTCAAATATCTACAAGTACTATAGAAATTTAGATTAGATTACACTGTGACGTTCTGTTCTGTTTTGGTTTGATTTGCTTTTGAATGTAGCCCTGTTTGCGTTTGTTTTTGTTTGTGTTCTTATCGACGCCATATACCTGTCCTTGTTGTTTGCACCTGTGTCTTGTTGAGCCTCGTTACCTCCCTATTTAGTTCACCCTATTGTGGTAGCCCTTGGTGAGTCATTGTGTGTCTGTATTTGCTACTTTGTTCATGCCCGTCTCTGCTACAAACTGGTGTTTTTGCCTGCTTGCCTGTTTTTCTGTTGTTTTGAGTTTCCGACCTTAGTTCCACCAACAAAACCTTTATTTGTCATCAAGTCTGCGATTGGGTCCTGCTTCAACTTTAAAGTGTTACGTACACTTTGATGTCATTGAACAGTTCAAGTAGAGAATCTAACCAGTGTAAATAGAGGATGGCAGAAAATTTACATTTACAAATATTAAGTACAGAGAGGGAAAAAAGTATTTGATCCCCTACTGATTTTGCAGGTTTGCCAACACCTGGCTTCCAGGTGTCTTTTAGACAAGTAACAAGCTGAAATTAGGAGCACACTCTTAAAGGGAGTGCTCTAATCTCAGCTTGTTACCTATATGAAAGATGACCTGTCCACAGAAGCAATCAATCAGATTCTAAACTCTCCACCATGGCCAAGACCAAAGAGCTGTCCAAGGATGTTAGGTACAAGAATGTAGACCAACACATGGATGGAATAGGCACAAGACCATTGCGAAGCAGTTTGGTGAGGTGACAACAGTAGGTGCGATTATTTGCAAATGGAAGAAACAAAAAAGAACTGCTAATCTTCCTTGGTCTGGGGCTGCATGCAAAATCTCACCTCATGGATTTACAATAATCATGAGAACAGTGAGGAATCAGCCCAGATCTACACGGGAGGATCTTGTCAATTATCTCAAGGCAGCTGGGACCATAGTCACCAAAAAAACAATCGGTAACACACTAGGCTGTGCAGGAGTGAAATGCTTGCATGGTCCACCTGCTCAATAACACACGTACAGGCCAGTCTGAAGTTGACGTCTCTGTACAGTGACGAGTCTTTGTAAAATGACCAGTAACTTTGAGCCTTTTCATGTAAATCCAAATCAGTCTTCAACAGTATATTGCAAATCAATGAGTCCAAATCATTTTCAACAGATTGTCTTATTTTGGTGCTAGTTTTGGATTCTCATAGTTTTTCTAACTGATGTTGCAGTATCAGAAAAATGTTCCGATTGTGATCCATGTTGTTTAACCATGTCTTGATGAAATTTGACTGGATTGGAATGGCACTGCTATGCTTAGTAAGTTAATTAGAATCCTCCAGATTGGTTGATGGTCTTTCATTTCTTTGCGACTGAAGTGTTCTCTCTAGACATATATATAATGTTTGAATATTCTCTCTTCACTTTACGCAGCTGTGATTCTGTCACGGGTTTAGTACCACGCCTTAGATTAAGAGCAGTATCACAGAGTGATAGAATGAGGTCTGTAGAAGCGGTTTCTAAAATAACTTTTCATTCACTCGCTGGAGCCTTAAATAGTATTTTCAAAAGTATATTTGTAGATTTCTACAAATGTGTTTCGACATGATTAAACGTTGTTAGGAATGTACACAACAGGTCAATCCCCAGAAAACAATCCTGTTCTCAGACAGTAGTCTTCTAGTGTTGTAGCCTTAAAGTGTAAGCAATAACCAAACTCTCCATTAAGAACCTTGAATGGCCGGGGTATATTTGATTGTTGCATGAGTTTTTAAACAAGATGAGATCATTTGTGTTCAAGTTAATTGTTCAACTAGATTTGCATTTAGCAAACATGTTTTAGACAATGTAATGGCACTCAGTTTACGGTGGTGTGAATCTTGTATGAATATATCCATCCCCAAACTCTCTGATGCAGTTGTCATTAAGTCGTCAATAATTAAACGTTTTTATGAATCATAAACAGGTTGTCATCACACAACGATGCTGGTGAACATTTTGTCATACAACAGTTGCCAACAAAAATAGAATTTCTTTAGAGAAAACAACATCAGCATTATCCAGCAGAATTTTCACAAAATATGTTTTACCTGAGTTACTGGGTCTTATTAATGACACTGCTGTAATCGGTGAGTAGTACACCCTTGTATACACTGTAAACTCTGAAACACATAGACACTACTCTGTTTTTCAATGTGAACACACTTTTTTCTTTAGCAATTGTGTCTGCATTAGCAAATACATAATCATCACCACCACCACCTCGTACATAGTTATCAACCTGTCTTGTTAGCATCTCCAAATGTACAATACCTGAGTTGTAGCTGTTGAGTGTAATGTCTTTTGCTTTAAGACAGGTCAGAGCTTCAACGGTTTTGTAACCATATGTTTTTTGGCCGCCACTAACAAATTGCGCAATGCTGTTACAATTTGGTAACTCATCAATCAAGTCACCCAAGAATGGGCCTAGAGGGGGTACCCAATCCCAGTGGCGTTTGACACTGAATCAGTATTTGTATAGAGCACACATCCATCCAACTTCTCCAAGAGTGAATACAACTTGAGTCTAGCATAAGCTGTTGCGAAAGCGGCAATAAACATTTTGCCGTTACGTGGTTTGATTAGTGTCTGTTTTGTGTAATGCCACTTTACCATCACAACTGTGTCTGAGATGAAAGAGAAATGACTTCTATTTAACTGGAAAAAAGGTAGTGCCTGAACTCCACCGGATCTTTAATTAACATTATGTTCATGAGGTTAGTCCATTCACCCATCTTACCAGAAAGACTATTCAATGCCAATTTAGCCAAAGATCGCCTAGCACTGTTTCCGAAAATGTTTTCCTTGTCATACTGCACATCCTCATTTCTATGATTTTTACAAATATACGGTTCCTTAGCATCACCATCAACTACTAATGATGGGATGTCACTTGCTTCCTGCTTGTGCTTCAGTTTCTGTCTTCTTGCAGAATGAATGAAGACTACAGACTAATCGTTATACTGAATAATCTCCCTTCTTGAGCCGTAAAGTTCTAATGAATTGCGTTGGTACAAACTCTGAAAAGAGCATCCTGTGGGTCAAGGCACTCTGGAGCATCAAATGTCTTCAAGAAAGCTTGCACATCTGCGGATGTGTTTTTAAGCTGGGTCCATTCACACTCCTATATGTACTGAACATGTATGTTGTGTTGTTCTTTTAAAGCTTCAAGCTTTGCTGGCCATTGCTGGTGCATCAAGACATACTGAATCTTTGTCACTGGGTTGGTGCTTGTTGAAAAATTGCTCTTTGGGTGACCATGCTAGACTGCCTAGAAATTCATAGGCTGTGCACACACCATTGCGTTCACCGTATGCATCAACATAATATGCCCAGAGTTTCATTTCACTTTGATTCAGGGCATGCTGTATCGATATATTCTCATCAGAGGCCAGTTATTCAAGCCAATAGATTGAGCTGTATGAGAATGTCTTCTGACAACAATTATAGTTGTCTGACTGTACCAATGCTATTAGGTCCTTGGTGAGGAATCGGTTACAAAACAGTAAAGCAAACCGAAGCAATCCAAATTGATCAGAAGGGGTGAACACCACCAACTTCCAGGAACTCAAGTCTGTAACGCATATACCCCTTCTTCAAAATTACTGCATCATTCACACAGTAAGCTTTTATTTCATCCTTCGTGAGAAAGGGGTCTGTGGTAACCATTTTGTACCAAAAGCTAATGTTTTTCTTTTGCCATCATTCACACCGCAGTAATGTGGTTCTGGTTGAGGTCCAACATAGTTCTCATTCTTCTAGCCTATTTTCGAATCCCATAGTATGTGGCAAAGCCACCAGCTTCATTGGTAGGAAGGAGCAATGACTATCAATGTACCTCTGATTGAAAGTGCTGTCTGTAAAAATCATGAACTTGCAACCATTAGCAATAAGTGTTGTGCCAATACCTTTGTTAACAAGGTGTTTCCTTGTTAACCTTTCGAGTTGTGTGCTATAAAAGTGTAGTCAGTATATTTTGGTTGCCAAATCTTTTGGAAAAAAGCCGCAACACAACCATCTTCAGCCAAACACCATGTCTCATTATCATAGCTTTTTGTACATCCAAAATTTGCAGTGTGTATACTGTTCACAGGATTGGCAACTGTCTCAAAATCGTTAAAAATGTAGCAGCGCTCTCTAGGATCCTCGGATTTAGAGGGTTTTATGAAACATTTATGATTACTTTCATCAGTCCACGTTACAAATGGATCCACGTTACAATTGGGACACATTTCACCATGCACTTAGCGTGTGGTTTATAGTTAGTAAAACTAACAGTGTATTGATGACCACAATCAACACAGTATTTCTTGTGGTCACACCTACTAACCCAACAACCAGTACCTTTGTGGAACTCCAAGACTTTATGATGGCTATAATAAAAGTCAGAATAACAAATCTGCTTACAGTCAGGGCACTGCTTTGTGTTCCGAGGCTGGCTATGACAATCTGTATGAAGAGATACACTACACCTGTGTTTACAACTATGATCACCACATGATAAAACCACTTACACCCCTAGAAAACCTTTAAGGTTCATGACATCACAGAAATAGTTGTTGTGTAAGTACATATAGACAGTTCTAGGATGTGGGTCTTCGCTGTTTTGAAACTTAGTAAAACACCCATCACCGGTTTGGTGAAGGACAACAATTTTACACCCTGTCATTTGTTCAAACTGCACACTATCAGTGAATGTCACACAATCATCTTAGGCTAAACCAGCATTTGTATGTAGCTCACGACCACTAGCCACGGCCTCATTATACATGTACTGTAGGTTCAACATACCCAGCAAACAAATTGAAAAGCATGTCAAATTTTTGTGATCATCTGATCTAGCAATAGCGTTTGAGCCTTACACATTCCAAAAACACTGGCAAGCACCCGGCAAGACTACGTAAGTCACCAGAGTACTCTTACTCAAGGAATCCTCGCTGGATAAGATTCCACCCTCCAGTCTGGACAATACTGGCCAGTATGCGCCGCCTCATAAAACTCCAGGCTCCATGCCAGCAAATGACACAGTTATGACTTGACATAAAGACTGTGATGGATACCCAAAACTGGCTTATACTGCATTTTCACTCGTTTGTAATTTTCTGATACTCATTCACTCAAAATGTGAGAACAACAGAAAAAATGCCATCATTAATATGATGGCACTATTGGGTAGACCAAGGGCAGCAGATAGCAGTCAAGATGACCTTTACGCTAAAATTTTCTAGATCGAATTCTTTAAGTAATAATGTGAAAAATCGGTAGTTCTGTACTCGAGCAGGAATAATTTCTTCCCGGACATTGAACATTGCAGTTAACTGCAAATCTCCAATTCAGAGGGTTGGGTTTACAGTAAAGAAATTACAGTACATTGGTGAGAGACATTTTCATACTTCATACTGGTCCTCTTATCCTTTCACAATACAGTCCGGATGCATTGAGATATGCAAAGAATAATAGAGTAAAGCTACCAATGAAATTGTAGAAAAACAGTTATAATCCTTATATTCAAAAGAGCTCCAGCTATAAGGGCCATTATAAACATTTATCACCTGCGGGTCAAAAGTATACATGTTTTTTCTTTTTTTACAATCTCTTTTAACTGCACTGACATTATGTGAAAACAATGTCCTCAAACAACAAAAGGTATGTACTAAACATTGCTTTGACTCTAATTTCTATCACATTGATGTGCGGTGGTATACATTACATAGCCTTCAGGGAGGCTATAGTTTTAGATGAAAATGGATGGCAATGAAATCAGTGTATTTTCTGGTCTGGCGTGAAGGGTTAAAAACAAATGTCAGTCTTCACTGGGCTGGCAGTCACTTAAAACAAAACCCTAGTAGTATGAGCCCAAGGAGTCATGATAAGCACAAACTCAAGTCAAACATCTCAAAGGAATTTTTGATTGTACCCGGAATTAAATCCCAGTCTCACAAGTGAGCACAAGTTGTAATGGTCACATAAGATTCAAAAGACAAATGACCCATTTTCCTGCTTTTTAAATAAGGCAAAACGATAAGTAGTAATAAACTATACAATACAACAAATAACGGTAGCAGGACACAATAGCACAGCAGCTCAATACTGCGGGTATAGAAAATAATCACCCCCTTGTAAAATAATCACATTTTGTTGCTTTGGAGCCTGAAATGAAGACAGACACGGTTTCTATTTGATTCAGCTGTATTTACTCAGTGCAACTTATCAGGAAAAAAAAAAAAACATCATCACTGAGTTGGAAAAAGGATCCTTTTGCTTTAATTACAGCCTTTAGTCTGTTGGGATATGTCTCTACTAACTTTTCACATTTAGACGTTGCAATATTTGACCACTCTTCTTTGCAGAACTGCTCAAGTTCAGTTCAATTTGATGGTGACCGTTTGTGGACTGCTGTCTTCAAGTCATTCCACAGATTTTCAGTGGGGTTTAAGTCTGGGCTCTGACTAGGCTATGCAAGGACATTCACCTTTTTCTCCTTCAACCACTGTGTGGTCAGTTTTGCTGTGTGCTTTGGGCCAGACAGCACTCTCCAGTGAAAGCTTGTGCAACGACACTGTTTGTGCTGAGCTATTTGTGTTTTTTTTAACAATATTTTGGATTCAATTAAATAATTAATAGACATGATTTAAAATTCCAGTTTATTTTATTCTTTTTTAATCATTAAATGCATTATGACAAAATTACATTAAATTACTAGTAATTCTGGCTGTGCCCAATACTGCAGTTCTTATTACTTGATCATAATTTATTCACACTGTTTTAATAAAATATGTATTGTATTTTGCTTTCATTTGAAAGTCACTAGCCATTACAACCATGTAAGTTAATGTCCCTGTGCTCCCCTCTTCTATTTAGCTAGGCTACTATTAGGGTCAGTGGCAGCAGATTTTTGTTAGTTTTATGCTTACTATGGGATTCGAAAATAGGCTAGAAGAATGAGAACTATGTTGGACCCCAACCAGAACCACATTATTGCGGTGTGAATGATGGTTAAAGAAAAACATTACTTTTTGGTACAAAATGGTTACCACAGACCCCTTTCTCATGAAGGATGAAATAAAGGCTTACTGTGTGAATGATGCAGTAATTTTGAAGAAGGCGTGTATGCGTTACAGACTTCAATTCCTGGAAGGTGGTGGTGTTCACCCCTTCTGATCAATTAGGATTGCTTTGGTTTGCTTTACTGTTTTGTAATGCAGTGCTGAGTGGTGGGACATTACTATTTTAACACAAGCTCAGGTTCCAAGCCTTTGACAGTTCCCTATTATGCACACTATCTGAAATAGCCCAACCTTTTACACAAATTTCATGTGATGTTGAAAAGTACCAATTAATTAAAACCATCTTTACCCTCTGGGGACTATGCTTACAATTTTCGGGTTTTACTACTTTTATACTTGGGCTTACAAACAATATGTAATTAAATGGATTACCATGTATTTGCCATCAAATTGTTCTAACGACCCTCAGCTAATATAAGCATGCATGTTAATGCTCTTATAAGGCAGTGTTATAGGAAAAAATACACAATTAAAAAAATCACAATAATTTGCCTTTTTTACTAATTGTTTTTGACCCCATTTTTCATTGAAATCAGACTTCAGAACCATGTGGAACAGTTCTGCCATTCCAAAAACACTTGCTTACACAAATATGCACTGTATCACAATGAATGTGAACAGAACAATGACATTTGTCACCTTTTGTGGAAGCAGTCCAATATGATTATGATATCATTACTTTTTTTCAATTTATCATTGAAATCAGACCACAAACAGCCTGGTGGAACTGTTCTGCCAAAAACACCTTTCAAACCCATTTTCTTACACAAGTATGCATTGTATCACAATAAATGTGAACAGAACATCTTAAAATGTGCAGACTATTGGAGCAATCCCTTACTGCTGTAAGATTGTTAGGGAAGTTGCCTTGCTAGCCATTATCTATGATTTTATGCAAAGTACTTGTTCATAGAGAAAATGATAATTAGCTAGCTAATGTTATTAGCACAGCCAGCAATGTAAGAAAATGACTAGCATAAATATGGTTAGCCTAGCTAGCTATAATTTCTTATTGTTGGATTGGTCCAAATGTAGACATTGTATGACTGATTTGGATTTGTGGCTCAAACATTGAGGTTTACAATATCTTTATATCTAATTGTCAATTAATATTTGAACTGCTATGTTTGTGCCAAATAAGGCCAAACATATAATGGGTGGACAAAGGAAACCGAAAAGCCTTACAAACTAAATCAATATAAATTATATAAGGTGACGGCCACCCTTTGCCTTCAGAACTGCTCTAGTCCTTTGCTGTCAAATCCTTATCTGTGTGTACAGTAGTTGGATTAGGCGCCATCCTTGAAAATGTCTCTAGTTTTTTCAGGGATTAACGAGGTAGGAATCTGTGCTCCATAATTTATCATTGTTTCAATGATGTTCAAAATAGGTTACACATACAGTATGAACTACTAATTGGAAATCAACCTAATTTGATCTCTACAGCTGCATTTGTAATTGTGATTTCGTTACTTGAAAGTAACCATCCTTTTCCGCCTGTAGCTGTCTACTGCTGGTACAGATTTGATCCAGTCAGATGAAGAACCAAATGTCAATGCCTCTGTTAGCAGGACATTTAGTAATATGCTATGAACTAGGTGGGTGAAGGACCTGACAGTCCAACACAAATGACAGTCCAACACAAATCAGTGAGGTTCAGGCCAATTATTCTGAACTCTGAGCCTAGTGACCCTAAGAACTGCTTTGTATTAAACATGGTTATATTGCATTCTCTTGGTGTCCCAATGTTAAATAAGTCTCTCGGAAGGGGGCTTGAACTTTAAACAGAAACCCATAGGGCCTGGAGTTGAAAACCCCTGGTTAAGGCACATTTCCAAAATCTGCATTTGTTCGCCTTTAATAGTACACCATATTGAATTGAGGTACACATACCTCTTTGAAGACATGCAAGCAAGCAATGTTGTTTGACTACTGTGAGGAAAGTTCCCAAAGCATAGGCAACGGATGGGCAAAAACAACAGACCACATCCCCACTCTCCCGTATAAATTGCTTCATACTGCTGACAGTGTTGATCTTTGAAACATGTCTGACCCTCCCTCTGGGATTATCACGTTCTTGTTCAGACAACACAGCAGTTGTGGCTTAAATTAATCAGTGGTTGGCGCTCAATCCCAGAGGCACCATATATTAGTAAGTGCTTTCTTTCTGTGAAATGGAACTGTTGTCATGCACTGCATGCCCTGGGTGCATTTAATGTTGGCACTGACTTACTGTCCACAGAGAATTCCCATTTATGAAAATACAAGACTCAACCCCAAAATCTTGGAAGAAATCTAAGAGATACATATGAGATTTCATACATCTCACTGATCATGAAAACATGAGCTAACTTTCATAGTTTGCGAGAACAGGTTATACCATACTTTGGCTGGACCAAGGTCGCTGTTTCATAATTTTCTTCCTTTTTAATCATCTAGTGCATAATGACAGCCTATAGCAATTGGAATCAGCTATTTGTGTCCTAGTCATGTCCCCACACAGAGGGCCCTCTTTCATAAATGGTTGTAACGTTGGACAGTGGTAGCTATTATATTGGCAAATAGTAGAAATGGGTTACAACAGAGGGCCTGAGGCTTCATTCTATCAGAGGCATGGCTTGCGCCACTGGCACCACCTGTCTTGCACAAACTTTATTCAAGCTATTTAGGGAAGCAGGCCATTTCCGACAGGTTGTCTCACTCCTAATATGAGTGTACTTAGATTATGTAAGTAACCTTGAGTTCATTGGGTTGTTAAAAACTGCATTAACTTTGATTGGATATCTAAAAAAAATGATAATGCCATCCCTCCACTATGTGTATATGTCTGCTGGTAAAATGAGCTAGCATATTCTACTGATATTCAAAAAATCTAATTTCTGGGGATATTCAAGTAACTCAACCCCATTGCTCCTTGCTTCTGGTATAAACTTGTACATAAATGTGCATAAAGCAATGACCTTGCCTCAACGTGCACTGTACCCAGTGTAAGCCATTCCCACAAAGATGCAAGCCGGGCAAAATACACTGACTTTGGGGAGACCAAACTGAAAAATGTATAGTGTAAATTGCAGTTTTTAACACTCCGTTACCCTAGGGAAAAAAACACTTAGTGCACAGTGTTTTCCGGGTCAACAACAAGTCAACAACATTACTTTGGTATGACTAAACAGACTGATTTTCATTGGCAAGTCACTTTAAGAAAGCTTAGCTAAGTATGCACAAATAGAAACATAAATGTCTCACCACTCAATTTAGGACATTCTCTCTTTATTACCTTCACATTTTGCCACAGGCAGCCAGTACAAAATGTACTTATATAAATGGCAGGAACACAGAGGGTGCTTGACCAAATAACCTTAAGGGAAAAAACATAGACCATAATCTGAAGGGGCTGTTCCTAGAGAAGAAATTAGAAAGCGATAAGGGAGGGTTTAGCAACATTATGTTCTTCACTAAATTCACCGGTGAGCATCATTCCGCTTGACAGCTTCATAGTGAGTCTGTTGCTATTAAGAGAGCCTTTTCAGATCCAACATTAATATTAATTAATTACTCACATGTTCTCTGTATTAGAAACACATTCTTTTTTTCTCCTGATTGCAATTATCTTTTGATTGCAGGTGTGCGATGGAGTAAGAGAATGTATAGTAAAGCAATACAGCAGAGAGGACAGCAACACCTATTTCTTGCATTATCACAGTTAATTGCATAATTATTGAATACATCAACTTCGAGTCAGTTATTTCTGCTTGACACTGTAAGAATTTCAACATTGGCATACATTAGGAAATTCAAGCATGTTTTCACAACAGATTTAATTTAGTAGTACACTTTATAGGTCTATGTACAAAAGGTAGGTTCTTTCTTTCATTATTTTCATCCAGCTATAATGTGTATTTTGCAGCCAGTGATTGAATTTCTGCTAATTTGACCAATTATGATTAATTGAAAGGCATCAGTAGAGAATTCTTTGCAAAAACAGTATACTCTATCATGTCACATACCACATATTCTGTCCTACAAGAGCAAAATATAGATATACATGTGAAGTGCTGAGGGAATTTCCACTGTGTTAATCTGACTGTCTAATTTGACTAATGTAGCATAGTGAATCTGAGCCAGATGCAGAGAATTGTCAGAGGGATGGGAGGGTCAGAAGAATGGATGCTTGAGATGTGTGATAAAAGATATTATAGAATAGCCTTTGCAACTTTTATGGTGTTATATATTATAATGCCCTGGGTTACAGCTTGACTAATATATAGGCTCATGTATTTCAATGTGTTTTGTCATGTCAGTTAGATGTTAGTTAATGTCTATACATTTTTATTGAATTCCAAAATATACAGTTAGGCAATGCACTTTGTACAATGCCCTGAAAAATATGGACCCCTGAAAAATATACTTTGATAAATGCCATTGTAGTTTGTCAGCTTGACTTTAGAGAGTAGAATATGATGATTAGAGCCACAAGATTTTCAAAAACAATGTTTATTCTACTAATTTGGTAGCGGCCTATGAGAGACATTTAATATTAATGAACAATGTATATACGAGTCATAATTCTCTGGACAAATGTGGTTTATATGGGTGTGGTTATCACTCAGGTTTATATACACACAAAGCTATAACGGTTTATACACAGGGCAGGTAATAAAAGGAAGTAATTTCCCTTTGAGGTAAGATTCAATACACTGAGATGCCACCTCCATGCAAAAATGCTATTAGAACTTTTGAACCAATAGTTCCAATAAGGTTTAGCGTTTTTGTGTTCATTTTTCTTTTTACAACTTCAGTTTAGATTCGATTCAATTCAACTTTGTCACTGAACAAGTACAAGTACAGTGCAATGAAATGCAGTTAGCATCTAACAAATAGAATAGGGCAGAAAATATACAGGTAACAAGTATATGTATATTACAAGTGGAATGTATGGATGTGCAATGAAGGCAAAAGCAGTTCAAATGGCAATAATAAATGTGCAATTAAGGCAAATAGAGGAGGGCAGAAAATGTCTTAAGTATAGTGTATGGTACAAATGGGATAATAGTTATGCGGCTACAAATGGCAATTAAAAATTGCATTCTAGATGTGCAAATTGATCAAGGCAAGATAAAGGAGTAAGATTGCATGTGCAACCGGGGTTCAGAGAGCAGCAATGAGGTCCCGAGGTAGACATTCGTATGTAACAACTGTATAAATGCAAGTACAATTGCAATTCTGAATGTGCAAAAAAGCTAATTGATTGTGCAAGGTGCATGTGCAACTAAAATGCAGTGATAGCAGCAGTGAGGTTGGACCTTGGAGGACAGGAGGGCTTTCTTCAGCCTCCTCAAAAAGTACAGGCACTACTGCGAGGTGTTTAGGGTACAAGAGAGGTCCTCTTAGATGTGGACACCCAGGAATTTGAAGCAGGACACATGCTCTAACTCATTGACATCAATGAGACCTGGGGCGTGACGGTAACCTTTAAGCTTCTTCTAAACCACAATGCTCTCTGGTCTTTTTTGCATTGAGGGTCATGCCGCCAGACACATGACCTCCTCCCTGTAGACTGACTTGTCATTGTCACTGATCAGGCCAACCACCAACTTGCCGATAGTGTTGGAACTATGTACAGGAACACAGTCGTGGGTGAAGAGGGAGTAAAGGAGGGGGCTTAGCACACAGTCTTGTGGAACGCCAGTGTTCATGATCAGGGAAGAGGAGGTGATGTTGTCTAACCTGACATACTGGGGTCTTGAAGATTATTTCAGGAATAAGAGCATGCACATTGTTATAGCCTACTTTTGCTATTTCTTTCAACAACAGTAAAATAATTCTAGAGGGAATTTTATGTGAATATACACAATAACATCATGGCATTAATAGATCTGAACTACTATTAGTAGGGACAGTCCTGGTTATTTACCTTACTGTCTTAACTTTTTGCTCACTTGACCGCAGATAAGTGAAAATGTTTGTAATTGCAAGGAAGTCTTTTTGTTATATACTTCACAGAGATACCCCCAGATACCAGGAATTCCCTATAAATATCTGACTGTTTCGCCCTTGATTCACAACAGTTTCAATCATGTCAAAAACACAGTTCTGCTGAAAACAAACCTGCTATAATAATGACTAAATTACGCATTGGGTGGTCCAGCAATTGAAAGATGAAACATTGTCTACAATATCTCAAAAATATTGAATAGTGAGAGATAAGGAAACCCCTGTCAATTATTCCACCCTCCTCACCCTCAGTTGCAATTGCACAATACATCCATTCCATGACAAATTGTGTGGATACCTAAGCAGGGTGATGACTTGAGACTGCAGCACTACTTAATTTCTTTCAATGTATATAATAGAAAAACAATACAAGTATTGTGTAAAATTTTCCAGTTATGTACCTTGCAAAAGGTGTTAGACCTTTTTGTTAAACCTTAACCAAAAATGTCCCAACATGAGTCAGTGTTGCTTTAAATCAATTACTTCAAGTGTCCATGTTTTAAAAAACATTCAGTAAAATTAGGAGACTAGATCAGGTTTCAAAATACATTTGCGGGCCACTCCATGTATCTCAAGTACCAGAAATCTGTGACTAATCTCATCAACAATTTATCTGAAAAAGATGGATGCCTGATGGTTGGGAATGATTGGCCAGGAATCAAAAGTATGTAAGAAATCCCCAAAACAAAAATCTTTATTCTGTCCTTGAGCAAGAATAACCAATATGGTGGCTCTGCAAATTCAGTTATAATAGGTCAACACTGTTTGCAGTTGACAACTATGGTGGAAACTAAGTTTCACCGTGTATAACACTTCAAGGCTGAGAAGACAGAGACCAAGTTCTCTTCAGACAATAACAGTTTATTATTGTTGCAAGCAGTGTCATATTTAGATGAAGACCAAAAAAACAAGCCTGCTCAAAGCCTTCAGTATTTATACAGAAAACCACACATACCACACATCTGAAACAACAAACATGTTTACTTAGTTTGATCCTTTGCTGATAAACATTTCATTATATAGCATTTCTACATTTCATTATGAATGCTATATATCAATACAATTATGCAAGAAGTCATGTCAGATATTTACCTTCCCCAATTCTGTTTCTCCTGACTAGGATGTCAGCAGCAGATTTCAGGAGCAGGAAATGGCAGCCTCTTTCTGAATAATGACTATTGTTGTGCCAATTCAACAATTTAATATAAAATTGCAAGATTTTTTTCACAATATTGTATCGATATTCAGGTCTCTAGAATCAATTTTCTTGTTTTATACTGTCGACAACCGTCTTTTAAATTACTGTATCGGTCACTGAACGAGTGTGTTTCTTTAACAATAATAGTTGTATATATCACAGAATCTACCTGATAAAAGCCTGTTACTGTATTCCCATGGATGTCGTCATTAATAAGAAACCAGAAGGGTATGCTGCAGTAGCTGTGTAGCCAGCTTACTAGTTGGTTGTTTTCTCTTAGTTGATTTTTCTTCCGATGTAATTAAAATATGGAAAATGCCATTGCTAACTAGACAACTAACTGTCCGGTTTGTTTCGTGTGTCAGATTAAAATAAAACTGTCTGCCTGCAAATGTCTTCTTTGTGCAGCAACAAGCAGTCACTTTCAATAGCTAGCCAAGAAGCAGTAATGTGCTTCGCCGACAACGTTATCTCTTGATCGCGATGATGTCCTGCATCTGTCAAAAGATGTACGCCACATACTTATTATTGTTTATAAAAACTCGTAGCCTTATGTCTTGGGATTTGCCTTGTGCTCACTTCGTTATGATCACATGTTCTGGTTCTTTTTCTAGTGAATACATTTTTTTTAAATTACTGGAAAAGATGTTCTAGGCCAGGGGGACCCAATGGCCAGCTTTCAAAATAGTAAGTAGCTACCTAACATAAGCATCCAAGTGTTTATAGGCAAAATAGATATTTTTCTATTTTGATTCAAATAGTAACCTAGGTTGCTATACTTTTCTGGACTTAGCAATTGCGCAGGCATTTAACTGATTAACCTAATTTGGCCAATGATGTTTCTAAGTTTCATAATGTGACTGTACATCCAAAATGCACAGTTTAGGCCTGTTGTACATCAGACTAAAGTCTATAGCATCAAAAAGTGTCACATTTCTATTCATTCAATCATGTGTATCTGAACTGAGCTAATCTGCTAAACCCCTTGAATGTACAAAATGCTAATTAATTATAAAAAAAATCATACAATGTGATTCTCTCATAGTTGAAGTGTACCATATGAGTACAGACCTCTACATGCTTTGTAAGTAGGAAAACCTGCTAAATCAGCAGTGTATCAAATACTTGTTCTCCCCACTGTAAACCTACCGTCTAGTCTATCGTTTTTGGTTCACAGACCTTTGCTATTCAGTTGATATCGACAAAGCCAATCAGACAATGGTAGAAAACAAATTTGTATGATTGTATTTATTAAACCAGTTAAGTAGTGATGCCTAAACGAACTAGCACTTTAATAATTTTTAGCAGAACTCCCCCCAGACGCCCCCCCCAACCATTGTGCCAGTGCCAAAGCAGTCGACCGCATCTAGCCTGAATGACTTCCAACCGGTTTCGCTCAGCTCCACAGTCATGAAGTGCTTCGAAAGACTAGTTCTGGCCAACCTTAAGTCCTGCCTACACTGGATCCCTAACAGTTTGCCTACCAGTTGAACACGTCTACAGAGGACGTAATCTCCACAGCTCTGCACTCTGCCCTGACCCACCTGGACAAAACCAACACCTAGTTGAGAATACTATTCATAATCTTTAGCTCAGCATTCAACACTGTCATCCCCTCTAGGCTGGTCGACAAACTCCACGACCTGGGTATCAGCCCCTCTCTGCAACTGGACTCTGGACTTCTTAACCAACAGGCCCCAATCTGTCAGGTTAGACAACTTCAACTCCTCCACCCTTATCCTGAAAACTGGTGTTCCAGTAGGCTGTGTGCTGAGCCCCCCGTACTCCCTCTTCACGCAAGACTGTGTTCCTGCACACAGTTCCAACAACATTGTCAGGTTTGCAGACAACACCACGGTGGTAGGCCTGATCAGTGACAATGATGAGTCAGCCAACAGGGAAGAGGTCATGTGCCTGGTGGCATGGTGCGCTGACAACAAGCTGGCCCTCAATGCAAAGAAAACCAAGGATCTCCTTGTGGATAACAGGAAATCTAAAAGATACAGCCACGCCCCAGTCATCATCAATGGTGTTTCCAACTTCAAATTCCTGGGTGTCCACATCTCCAAGGACCTCTCCTGGTCCCTCAATACCTCAGCTCAAAAAGGCGCAGCAGCACCTGTACTTTTTGAGGAGGCTGAAGAAGGCCCGTCTGTCTTCCAAGATCCTTGTGAACTTTTACCGCTGCACAATCAAGAGCATTCTGACAAACTGCACCACAGTGTGGTTTAGCAGCTCCTCCATAGTCAACTAGCAGGCCCTGCAACTGGTGATGAAAACTGCCGGCTTCCTGCCATCGCAGACCTCCAGCGTAAGTGATGTCTGCGCATGGCACATTGGATCACCATGGACCCTTCATTGGATCATCATCAGGGACAGGGATCTAACTACTGCATTCACTGAACAAGCTTAACTGGCTTTAACCAGAATAGAAGGAGTGGGAGGCCTTAGTGCACAACTGAGCTGAAGGACAAATTTATGAATGTCAAGTTTGAGAAACAGATGCCTCACGGGTTCTCAACTGGCAGCTTCATTAAATAGCCTAGTAATAGCCTAGAGTATCAATCTAACCTTTACAGTGTCTGACTTCTTAGGGAGGCTGGAGTGTTAAACATTGCAATATTATTTATTTAAATCAAATAATTAATGTAAATTAGACAAAGACCCAACTGTTTCCTCAACCGGTAAACGGTCTATGGATAATGCTATGGATTCTATTCAATACTTCTCTGACTTCTGTTGCAGGTATTTTCCCATGATGTTTTTTCTTCCTAGATACATTCTGAAAATGTCAAAGAATATTAAACATTATCTTCTAATGTACCTATAAAGTTATTAGTTGAAATTAAATATAGTTTTATTCCACCCATCCTTAAATTTGCATGGTCTATGTATAAACTCCATGCAATTTCCTAGCACCAATCAACAAAATAATCAAATGTTTGCTGCACTGCCTACATTCTAGTGAACATAATTAGCTACACACGGTAATAAACAGACTACTGTTTTCTGAAAACGTACAGCCTATAGTTTTAAAATAGAATAGTTTTGCTATTACCATGCAGTTCCATTTCTTAACCAACACACATCTGAGGTGCACTCCTTCCATTGTGCTGACAGACTTATTTTAAAGTCAATAAAAACCACATCAACTTTCATATTTGGAAATCTAGATCCATGAAAGGTGTTTACTGGTTTGCTGAGTGATCACAGTTGTGGATGGGTACAGAACAGATTTAGCAAACTATGCTGTCTGAATTTTGTTAGCTATTTGCTCACAGGAGAAGCATAATTAATAGGAGAAGCATCATTAATATAATCACACAAACCAGATAGTCCTATCACCTAGCTATACATGCTCTTATGTTGCTCCTGAAAACTATTGCGCATCCTAGTCATGAGAAACAAAGCTTTCGAGAAGGTAAATATCACGCACATCATGCATAATTATACTGATATAGCATTTATAATGAAAAGTAATATAAAATACTGTTTATAAGAAGACTGATGGTGCAGAATTGCTTGTTATTTTTTGATATACTTACATAGGTGTAATAACCAGTCATAAAGAGTATTTATTTTTTGCATATAACAACCAGTCAAAATAACAAAAAAACAATACATTGTTTTCAGACCTCAAATAATGCAAATAAAACAAATGTATATTCATTTTTCAACAACAAATTTTTGTACTCAGGAAGAGTTCAGAAATGAATATTTGGTGGAATAACCCTGATTTTTATTCACTGCTATAATGCGTCTTGGCATGCGCTCCACCCTTCTGTCACATTGCTTTTGGGTGACTTTTTACCGCTCCTGGCACAAAAATTCAAGTAGCTTGGCTTTGTTTGATGGCTTGTGATCCAACTTCCTCTCGATCAAATTCCAGAGGTTTTAAATAGGGTTATGATCTTTTGCAATCCTGATCTTTTGCAATCCAGTTTATTGCAAATTTCAGCCTGGTTCTGCTTTGCATGTCATTGATGAAGGTCTTTTTTCTAACATTGCAGGACTTCAGCCCTGCCCCTAGGAGCCTGTTTCAAACCGTCCTTGCTGTGCACTACACCCAAGCTGTTGTTTGCCATTATTTTTGTACGTCACTTGTTGTCATCCTATGGTTGTTATGTGACATTCAAATTAGTTGACGGTCCTCTTGGTGAGTAGCTCTGCCGGTCTGACACTCACTGTATCTCTCTGCCAGTAAAGCCCCGAATTTAACCCATCTTTTCCTCACTCAAAGCTTTTTGTTTCAACTCTTATATCATGCTGAAAAGTTTTTTTTTTTTTCTAATTACCTTTGAGGTTTTGCCATCCAGCAGTTTTGCCATCCAGAGGATAGTGAAGACCACAGCAGTTGTTTTTAAACTTTTCCTTGGTAAATTTGATTTGGTTCAGGTAATCACCTAATCAGTACGCCATAAAGTAAAATATAACAGACACTGGAATGGAATGGCTGCCATACATGTAGAGATGCTGAATTTAGGAAAATTAGGATTGGTCTCTTAATTTATTCCACTGCTGTATGTGCACTCTTGTAATTTCCACAGGCAAAAAATACTATTTGCGATAATGCAGTTACCAGCTAAACCCCGCGGTAGGCATCATATGCTTGCGGTGATGGAGTGATCGTCACAGCCTTATCTCACGATGCAATGCATCAATGGAAGCACTCTCCAGCACCATCATCATTCTTTTGGAATAAAGATTTATTGGTGTTCCATCCCTCCAGTAGTGTTTCAGACATTCATATAATATATGCCAAGGCACATTGAAGCTGTTCTGGCAGCTTGTGGCAGCCCAGCACTTGAGAAACCTCAGATATACATTTAGGGGTTATACAAAGTCACCACCCCCCTTCAAAATGTTCACCTTTGATGCCTTACAGCTTGAAAGGAAAACCCACAAAATTAGACTCGGAATGGTAGGACATGGCCTTTTCAGGCCCACGGCGGTGGGTTCAATGCCGATGATGGGCCAGTAAAAATAAAAACTTATGAATGTGTGTAACCATTACTGTAATTTACTTTGTATAAGAAATGGTAAATTCAAATGGTAAATTCATGAATTTGAAAAATTTTAAACAGTAAAATTGAGTTTGTTGGTGCAACAATAGGACAACAATAGGACAGATGTGAAAGTGTTCTAGTTGCATGTGATTTGAGAAACACAGATTGCACTGTCACAGTAATAGGAGGAACGAGCTGCACAAGAAGCACAGACATCGTTGCTTCGTTCGAAAAACAGTTGCTCATCCTGTGTGCACTGCACATGAAACATTATTTCAGAGTGTATGCCTCTACAGAGGAAAGGAGTTAGATCATCAGAGAAATTCACCTTGAAGGTACCAGACACTTCTTTGACTTGAAGTCTGCTGACAAATGGTTCAATGTTAGTAAGGTAACTAACTTCAACTGTTTCCAAGAGTTAATCTTGTTGGAGGAGTTAAAAAAATGTTCTTGTCTCGTAGGGCTGTGGAGCTGCCAACTTCTAGCCCTAGTCAACCAACAGCTCGCTCTAAAGACATACGTCACCGTTTTTATTGTCATATTGGACATACTGTTAATGATTGCTTCCTGATAAAATGCAAACAAGGGATGCCTGTGCATTTTGCACATTTATACATCCCACTTATAACATACATTGTTCTTAATTGTTTTACTTGTAAAAAATGTTGCACTCAGCTATTTGCACTTTTGGTTAGATGGTAACTGCATTTTGTTATACTGTGCTTGTACTTGAATGACAAAATGTAATCCAATCAAATCTAATGAATAGCAATGATGTCAATGAATGGGTGGATGAATGGCTGATAACTCCCTGAAAAACCCAAACACACATGCATGTGACTGAATTATAATGATGAAGAATTAAGATTTTCTTAATTGATTCTGGAGACACAAATGAATAATGTAATTATTTCTGTTTTCAGCCTTGATTTGCAGTAGACTAGTAACTGAGTAGGGAACTACTGCTGTTCAGCTGTTCTCAATTTATAAGTGATTAGAATGCTCTCTAATTTGAAATGGTCTAGAAATGTGTATTTTCTCCAAAATGTTCAACAAATTCGAGGAACTGCCTTTGCAAGATCGTGGAGGCTCGGGTGTGACAGTACCCCCCCCCCGATGGATGCCTCCAGGCGGACCACTAGGGGTGTCCGGCCGCCGGCGATGGAAAGCCCTGAGCATGGTGGGGTCCAGGACCTGGCGACGATGGACCCAGCAGCGTTCCTCTGGACCGTAACCCTCCCAGTCCACCAGGTACTGGACTCTGCGGCCCTGGCGCTGCCCCTGTGCCTGCTCTGCGGCCTGCCGCCGCCCCTGTGCCTGCTCTGTGGCCTGCCGCCGCCCCTGTGCCTGCTGCCGCCCCAGGGCCTCCCTAAATATTTTTTGGGGGGGGCTACGTGCCCCTGTTCAGGTCCCTCCGAGGGGGCCTGAGCCACAGGGGGCCCCCGAGTGGCTAGCAGAGGGGTTTACACTGCCACCCCCAGAGGGGTGGGATGACGAGCCCTCCTCCGTTTCCCAAGACAGGGCTGCTGCCTCCTCCGTTTGACCCTCTTGGCGTCC
This sequence comes from Esox niger, assembly GCA_016801105.1. Lineage (NCBI taxonomy): Eukaryota > Metazoa > Chordata > Actinopteri > Esociformes > Esocidae > Esox > Esox niger. The sequence continues at coordinate 212 of JACXGJ010009565.1, read as the reverse complement.
CTGCTCCTGACCCTGTCGGCATCCCTGCTCATCCTGCTCCGCCCGACCCCGCCGGCGCTCCTGCACCTCCCGACCCCGCCGGCGCTCCTGCACCTCCCGACCCCGCCGGCGCTCCTGCACCTCCCGACCCCGCCGGCGCTCCTGCACCTCCCGACCCCGCCGGCGCTCCTGCACCTCCCGACCCCGCCGGCGCTCCTGCACCTCCCGACCCC
>JACXGJ010009564.1:0-23988 GCA_016801105.1 Esox niger | reverse complement strand
CGCAAAGACAGGGGGGAACAGAGGACACATATATACTGGAATGGTAACGACTGGATGAGGATCAGGTGCGCTAAACAGGACAACAGGTGCGATGGATTGATGATGGGCGGTGGTGTTTAGAAGGCCGGTGACATCGAGCGCTGAGGCCCGCCTCCTGCAGGGGGAGGATGAGCTGCAGATGGCGTAGTTGTCACACTTCCTACTTGGCAAAATATAGGTTTGGTATCTTCCTAATTAGCCCAATACTAAACCAGTCATTCTTTACTATCCTATACATCTGAAAAAGGCACTAACACATTTCTGTAAAAGCTGCCAAGAAAATTCAGCACTCAGCATTTTTAGGGAACATTTTGCCTCTAGCATGTGTAAAATATAATAGAACATTTACTTCATTGTAATTAAATTAAACAAAAAAGGTCTCATCGTCATGCAGCCAAAAATAAACAAAACATTTCAATGTGCTACATTGCAAATTATGTGCATTCAAATATTAAGCGCTCTGCAATTAACCAACTACAATGCACAAACACTGAAAGGCTAAAGAATTAGAACACAATAATATAGCCAAGTTGTTTTATTCATAGAAAGACAAGGAGCCTGTTTTGTGGTTCACAGCGAACACAATTTTCTGGGTATCCAAGTCTTGTGTTATTTTTAAGTTAATGGCCAGAAAGGAAGTTGCGGTTTCACATATCTCCCATACTGTTCCTTAGATACGTTTTCAAGCTCTTGATGTAAGAAGTTGTAGATCACCATTTTATTCAGCATTGTGGGAAACCAGACCTGGGTTGACCTGAGATAATTGAGTGACAATGCCAAATGTGCTTAGGTGGGCGTAAATATTTAGAAGAGCAAACCTATTAAATTAAATATAATGCAGTATTTTTTTATTTAAATATTGAATAATTTTTAAAGAAAGTTTTGCATCTCGAGATTCAAACCCGGGTCGCCCACATGATGGTTAACCACTACCCCACAGAGCTGTACATTTTCTGCCAGTCTGTATAGCCTCTTGTCTATACTGACACCGGGCATCTATATATCCTGAACAAATCCTATTTTTCCACTGGCTGTTTTAATAGTTAATTGGCCATTCGTGAATTACATTGATATAGTTAATCTGAATAACGTTTCATACTAAGTTTACCTCCACCACAAATAGCGTCTATGTATGCTGTTTGCCACTGGCCGCTTTAGCCAGTAATAAGCTTTACTGGTATCTACCAACTTACATGAAGTCATAAGAATTGAGAAATTGCTAGGGAGTCTGCCAAGGCTATTTTATTTCATGGCATAAGAACGTATTTCTTTCTTTCATGGCAAAACAGCATACTTTTTCCTTTCATTCGTGAATGACATTTATATGGTAACTATCAATAAAGGTGATGATAACTAACTTTTTCATCAATTGAAATGACGTGGAATCTACCAAGAATAATAATAAATGTCATTGCTCTCAAAAGATTCAAACTTAGGTCTTCCACATGAGAGGGACTGTCTTTAACCACTACATCACGACATTTCATGTTCCAGCACTCGCTAGACACGATTGTGTTAAACTGTCTAACGTTTCTTATTAAGTTTACCTCCACTATAGCGTCTATGAACTGTATTGCTTTTGCCACTGGTCGCTTTAACAGCATATTAGCCAGTAATAGGCTTACTAGTATCTACTAACGTCATAGGAATAATCATAAGAATTGAGCAATTGCTAGTGAGGCTGAATAGTAACTTTTCCATGCCAGAAACAGTCACAATATAACCCTATCCAGTTTCAGTTAAGACTTACTATAATGTAGATACTAACGGTTTTAGCCGGCAATGATTTGTCTATACGGAACGCGTACATCACTTTGCCTGCGAGGAGATATGAAGGAGGTAGTCAGTCAGTCAGTCAGTCACTCAGTAAGAAACATTTGTTTTTCTTAGCTGGCTCCGCTTAAGCGGAAAAATCAGTTTTTTTCTTTTTCCCATGTGGCCAAATGGAAACATTTTTAATATAAACTCCCAACCCTGATCATGTGTATATAATGTAATCACACTTAACATCTGATGCTATGGCAGTGGAAGACACTGTTGTGTTAATCTTGAATTTGTGAAGTGCCGAAAACCCACTGCTCCACTACACACCTACAATGACAAGTTAGGACAACCAGGCAATTTGCTGGGTCCACATCACACTGACTGCAATAACTGATATTGGAACTTTTCATCACTGATGCAAGACAAAGAAAACTCAAGACAAGAACAAAAGGACACTTGATTGAAAACTAACTTATTTCCTTACAATCTAAGAGTTTCCTAAATGAACTGATAGGATTTTGTATGTATGAAGGTTTGTTTCTTGCAAGACAGGTGAGAATCTCTGTACAATGACATTCCCAATATAGGACTTTGGCGCATTTGTGATGATGCTCAATGACCTACACTATGACTGCAATCATGGTATATTGGGATAGTGAATAGTTCCCTATTACGGGTGGTCCCTGTAGGTGGGTAGATGCTTTCCCTATTTTATCGGTAGACCCTTTCACAGGCACAACCAGATATGCAAAAGTCGTTTGTATGATATTGTCGCATGGATCCTGATACGGACAGGGTTTTTTTTGATTGCTCAAAGGACATGGGGGAATGTTAAATCATCATGTAATGTTTTTCGCCAGATTTTCTGCTGTACACCGTTAACACTGAAATATTTCTCAACCCTTATAATCTGAGGTAGGATTGGGATTGATGACTGTCATACATTGAGTTATGTGTCAGTGTCGTGTGTCAAATGTCTTGTTTACATTCATTTTCATTTGAGGAACAATAAGACCTCATTGGTCAGATATTCATCTGTTGTTGTTTTTCTGTCATTTGTAACACAAGTGTATGAACTTTTTCTTTTCATTAGGAATTGAATTGTACTTTTTTTTATCAAACATGTAATGTTTTTCTTTAAATGTTTGAATGTGGGATCTAAGCGTTAACAACTACAATATGAATGTACGTTTCATTGGCAGTGAATGTGCCTAATACTATAATGAGCATAACAGAAAACCCCTCTAGATTCTCTCTGTAGGTTGTGCTCTGATAACTACAGGAATGTTTACATTGACCATTTGGCATGGGGGTTACTGTCTTGGCTTGGCTAGGTTAACACGCCTCTCAATGTATATAACAGCTTGTAACCAACATTACAGTGAGAAGAGAAGAGATTGAGCCTGTAACATCATGCGCTAATAGACTATCAAATGCGGCAATAAACAATTGAATTACTCTCTCCCTTGACAATCTGGTACGCGAATAATTATTACAATCACTATACGAAATGGCTGATTTCCAACACTATCTTGGGTCTCAATGTAATCAACAGGTATGCAAATGAAACCAGTTCCAAACTCACCCCACTTGTGGCAGACATATACTATTTTCACCTCCATATCACCTGAACACTGTTTCTTCTGTAAATGACAGTGCTAATGGCTATTGGTCAGACCGTGGCTTGCCTTTACTGTAGACGATCAGCAGTATCAATGGACATGCCGACCATAGGGTCTACATAGTAGCCCCTCCATATACAACCCGGTGTTGCGAAAGCACCTTCAAGACTTGCCTCCAATGACCCCCAATGTCATACAATACAGTGAGGGGAAAATTGTATTGGATCCCCTGCAGATTTTGTAGGTTTGCCCACTGACAAAGAAATTATCAGTCTATAATTTTAATGGTAACTTTATTTGAACAGTGAGAGACAGAATAACAACAAAATCCAGAAAAACGCATGTCAAAGAAGTATTTGATCCCCTCTGAAAATAAGTATTTGATCCCCTCGCAATCGGAAAGATTTCTGGCTCCCAGGTGTCTTTTATACAGGCAATGAGCTGAGATTAGGTCACACTCAAAAGAAGTGCTCCTAATCCCAGTTTGTTGCCTGTATAAAAGACACCTGTCCACAGAAGCAATCAATTAATCAGATTCCAAACTCTCCACCATGGCCAAGACCAAAGAACTGTCTGAAAATGTCAGGGACAAGATTGTAGAGCTACACAAGGCTGGAATGGGCTACAAGAACTTCGCCTAGCAGCTTGGTGGGAAGGTGACAACAGTTGGTGCGATTATTCGCAAATGGAAGAAACACAAAAGAACTGTCAATCTCCCTCGGTCTGGGGCAAGATCTCACTTTGTGACGTTGCAATGATCAATGAGAATCAATGAGAATGGTGAGGAATATGCCCAGAACTACACTGGAAGATCTTGACAATGATCTCAACGCAGCTGGGACCATAGTCACTAAGAAAACAATGGGTAACACACTACGCCGTGAAGGACTGAAATGCTGCTGCGCCTGCAAGGTGCCCCTGCTCAAGAAAGCACATGTACAGTCCCGTCTGACGTTTGCTAATGAACATCTGAACAATTCAGAGGAGAACTAGGTGAAAGTGTTGTCGTCACATGAGACCAAAATCAAGCACTTTGGTATCAACTCAACTCGCCATGTTGGAGAAGGAATGCTGCCTATGACCCCAAGAACACCAACAAACATAGAGGTGGAAACATTATGCTTTGGTGGGGTTTTCTTCTAAGGGGACAGGAAAACTTTACCGCATCAAAGGGATGAAGGACGGGGCAATCCCATGGAAAATCTGTGGAGGGATTTGATGGTTGCCAAATGTCAGCCTCGAAACCTTAATGACTTGGTGAAGATCTGCAAAGAGGCGTGGGACAAAATCCCCCCTGAGATGTGTGCAAACCTGGTGGCCAAGTCATGTTTTGCAGAGGGGTCGAATACCTATTTCCTCATTAAAATGCAATTCAATTTATAAAATTTTTGACATGTTATTCTGTTATGATGTTTTGTTGTTATTCTGTATTATTTTTGTTAAAATAAACCTACCATTAAAATAATAGACTGATCATTTCTTTGTCAGTGGGCCAAAGTACAAAATCAGCGGGGGATCAAATACTTTTTTCCCCTCACTGTACATGATGTTGGTTCTGACACAAGACCATGGAGATCGCCAAAAAGCCTGTGGGTTAATACTCTAAGCCTATGTGGCATTAGGCTGGGGTCCTTGTTTGATAGCTATACAAGCCACCTACATTGCGGTGTCCCTGGTATCACCCCTTGATCTTGAAAAACTGCTTATAATCATCAAATGCCCACATGCTGTGCACTCTCACTTAACTATGAACCAAGCTGCACAAGTTACAAATGCACGCTGGAACAAATGGTCCAGTCTTAGAGTCACCTAAAACCAGCATACAGCATGGTACACCATCTAATCCTGCCACCTTGACACTTCCACCTGATTCCACATTGCTTGAACACAACTGTTGTGAGTTGGTTTTGGACCAGCTCCTTGATGAATTCACAAAAGTCCATCCCCTTGTGAATCCTGAACTTGTTTTCTATACTGACAGTTCCAGCATTGTGGAGGTGGGAGAGAGGAACGCCAGATGGGCAGTTGCTACATCAAGTGATGTAGTGGCATCTGGTGTTTTACCTGCAGGAACATCAGCACAAGTGGCACAGGTAGTGGCTCAGACAGAAGCATGTAATCAGGCTGATTGTGAAACAGCAAACTACTACACTGACTCAAGGTATGCATTTGGTGTTTTTGGAAACATTTGGAAGAACAGGGGATTCATGATGTTACCGGGGGCTCACGTAAACAAGAACTAATGGCTCTACTGGAAATACTCCAGTTACCTGTTCAAGTTGGAATCATGAAAACAAAAGCACATGGCAAGATTCTCACAGAAGAGAACAAAGGCAATGATCTGGCTGTGAAGGCAGCTGCCAATTGGACACCAATTTCTCACAGACTCATTAAAAGATATACATTGGACACGCTGCAACACATCAAAGACATGCAAAACAGTGTACCAAAGATTAAGTATGGGAATGGAAGCATGCAGGATACAAACTCAACAAAGAAGGTGTGTGGAAATACAACCTTAGGTGAGTAGCAGCAAATGAACTCCTCCCATACCTGATTACTCAGATTAACTTTTTGTTGGCACTGACATACTAATCAATCAATCCATTGGAAAATGGTGGAACACTGGTGTGCAGAAGGAAGCTGAAACTACCATAGCAAACTGCAACATCTGTATGGTAAGTAATACGGAAGGAAAAGTGAAATTGCAGACACGTCGAGCACCTGCCCCGCAAAGACCCTTCAGATACTTACAGCTTGAATACATCACTCTGCCAAAGAGTAAAGGATTTGAAGACATGTTGGTAATTGCTGACTGTTTCTCATGATGGGTGGAGGCCTACCGTACCAAGAAAGCAACATCACAGCACATGGCAGAAGTTTTGATTTACCAGAACAACTGGACTCTGATGAAGGAACTAACTTTACTGGGAAAGTGTGTCTGAAGGTAGCTCACCTCCTGGACATAGACTGGCGACTACATTGCCCTTATCCCCAATCAAGGGGGCATGTGAAATGCCAAAAACCAGGTTGTGAAGAGCAGATAAGCAAAAATTCATCAATTAGGAATAGCATGCCCTGATGCGCTGCCTGCCGTCTTATGCAGTATAAGAGCAACAAATAACAAGACTACAGGTTAATGTCCATTTGAGGTTGTCGCAGGCAGGCCTATGTCACTACCAGTCAAGCTAGACCTGAGAAAAGCAGATATACACGTCATGTGATACTATAGTGATACTATGCTTAATTACTGTATGCAACAGTCAGAAGCAGTTGCAGAGGCAAATAGACAGGTCAAGGAAATGTGGGGGACATGATGTAGTGCCAGGTTAATGGGTAATGATAAAGACACACCTTACAGAGACATTAGGATCAAAGTGGGAAGGATCTTACAAAGATCTACATGTCACTAGATCAGCAGTGAAGGTACAGGGTAATTCAAGGTGGATACATGTTACTCATAGCAAGGTAGTACAACACGACGAAGAGCAGAGCCTTGAGACTACTGAACTGGTCTCAATAGGCGATGACGGGCCCATCTCAGGAGAAGATATGAATCTGATAAATGTTTTGCAACAAAATTGAGGCAGGATCTTTCTTTTTCTTAGGAACACCCATTCCTTCACTTTCTCTCTGTTCTATTTGCAGGTTATTAAGATTGCCCACCTAACTCTTCAACAACAAAAAATGTATCCTGGTCTTTCTGATTCTATAACGATAAAGTGACATATGGGATCAGCATCAAGACCAACCTAACTGACCAATGGACAGGAAGAATAATTTTTCTCTTATTGTTCTGTATCAATTCGTGTCAATAAGATTATTATTGTTTGATTTGGACTGATACCAAATAGCAAATAGTTAGTCATTAGGATAGTAGATTCTCACACTATTGAAACTTATAGATCACTGTGTTCATGATAACTGTTTGTGTTTCCTGGTGGTACAGTATAGTGGTGCTCTAGTCCCAAACATGGATGCACACAGACACGAGGATGCTCATCATGGTATTAATACGTATTTGGCCCTCCCCGTACAATTTGCCAGAACGATTAACAAGAGTAGTTGTTGGATTTGTATCCATACCCCGTTCACCGCTAATGGAGGTATTCCTTTAGGAGTCATTCCATTCAATCAGTCTGAGATGTTAGGGATCTACAGAGACCTAAGTTGGTTAAACATTTCTATATACAATAATTGGGGTGTTAATGACAGCTACTTGCACTCTCGTCGACCAAATGCTTCTGACCCCTGCTGGAGGGAACCTAATCGATCTGTATGCATTTCCATTCAGGATCATGTAACATCTTTAGGTGTGCCTGTGAAATCATGGCGTCATAGTTATATGCCAGCTTTCAACAGGAACAGCCTTGATTTCTGGTGTCTTCCACCACATTTAGTAGTAACAAATCCGTCTAGGGGGTGGTTATTAATACAGCGATAACAATCCAACAATGGAACAATATTAGAATGATTTTTGTGTTTTTTTCCCCCGACAGTTTGATGTATGCTAATATAACCCTCAGTAATGTTACTGAAACTGCATTTTTTGCTAACACCTTAGGCAACCTTATAACTAAAGGCATGATTGCACCTAACAGAATGTATTTGTGGCCCCAACGACTATACATGGCTCCCGCCTTTATGTCGAGGATCGTGTTATTTGAATTATGAGTAAAGATTCTACCTTTAAGACACAATGTCCTCAAGCCATTACTGAAAGTGAAAGTATTTTTTGATATTGCTTTCCCAACCTATGGCACCGCCATGTTGGCATGAGTAGTTATAAGTATGGTTAGCTCTTTGGAGGCTTTAGCTAATATGATTTCTGAAAGTCTGAAATAGCAGTCAGCTGAAATGGTCACCCATCATACTGTTTCAATGCAAAATAGACTTGCTGATTATGCCAGCGGTGGTTGTATTGATGCTCTTTTTTACCCTAGTAAAACTTGCCAAATGTGCCGTCTACATGTGTCTGTAACTCATATGCCGTGCCCATACCAGCTCCAGTGTGCCCAGAGTGACTGTTATATCTGTGCTGACCAACGACGTGTTCCCTCTCAAATTTGTGTTGTAAAAGACAAGAATCCCACCAGATCATTCATTTAAATAGGCATGAATAGGTAAATGCAAGTGTACCTCAAACGTCAATAGGATGTGATGAATAATCTCGCTTTATTATTTCTAAATGATTTTTATTTTTTTACTTTTACTTGGGTAGTTTTATTATGTTATACAGACTTGTTGTTATGACATATAAATCTAGCACTTTAATGTCATGGGGGGAATTGTGAGAACGCATGTCTTTTCCTGATAATATAGATGATTTTAATTCTATACTTTTGTTAGAAAACACAACACAGAGGAATGTTGCTTTGCAAATTTGTGTCATTTGTGTCTTTCCGTTCTTGGAAACTGCACAAAGAACAATGGTTGGACATGTGATGCTCACTACCCCATACATCCTGTCTATACATCCTGTGTGTGGATCCAAGAACAATGGACACTATACAAAAATGTAGGGAGGATGGAACATATATTGTAGATATGATTGGAAGACAGACAGATAGTGGAGAGGATGTGTTATATGTTTTTCTAGTATAATTGTGCTGTTCAAAACAATGACATAGCACAGAGACATCTGGAAAGACCAAGAAAGAGTTGGAAAGAAGGCTGAACATCTAGAAAAGACATGTAATATATTTTGTGAATAAACAAAAAGGAATGCTTCTCCCCCTAACAAAGGTCTATTATTATTCTACAAAAGAGCCAGAACCTAACACTACTCACAAGAGTTATATTCGATGGAATTGCTATCACACTGGTCAGAAAAAGTTATGGCCTGCCAATCACATTGAAAACAATGTGAAACGTACTACAGCAGACAGTGATTTACAATTAAAAATCATTTTGTCAAAGTTCAAGCAAAATGTTAGTGAGAAAACTGAGCATCTGTATTTAACGTTGGCAAGTGTTATTAATTCCAAATATCAAATTAGTTGTATTTTTTTTTACATGTTTGCCAAATGTTTTTGCAATTACAAAAGTAATTTTACATTGTAAAACATCTTAACACATCGTATTTTACATTGTAAAATGTGCAAATTGTTTGCCCAAATTATCAAGCTGAAATACCACAATGCTTAAGAAAAGATGTTGTTAATTATATGTCAGCTACAATAGAATGTATAGCCCATTGTAAGCTACAAAAATCTATTAATTCAATAATAGTGACAATCATTCAATAAATAAATGTAAATATATTATAATAAAAAATATAATATAGAAAATAGAAAAGACCATAAAACATAATTTCATCATTTGTTTGACAATCTAATTAAACTTTTTTAACAAAGTTTCCATATTGACTAGTCTACATTTGATGGGATTAGGATAAGCGTTGGGGTGGAATTAAAACTATGTAAAAAAATTATGTCAATCTTAATAATAATGTGTCTATAGCAGAGATGGGTGGGTGAGAGGGTGGCATTATTGCAATGTAAAAAATAGAAAACAGAAGTGAAGTTATTGTATACTCCTGGTAAATAATATCTTATAATAATTTAGTATGTGTGTGCGTTTTGATCACAGTAACCCCCCAAATATGTCCATGTTACCTCTCCTTTGAGGATGATGTAAAATGTGTTGCCTTCCTCCCCCTCACGTACAATGACATCATTGTTGTGGTATTTCACCTACAAAAAATAACACATTTTATATGAATTTGTCAGTGCTCTGGAAAATTTTAGTATGGGGGGAGTGTGAATAATGAGTACAAACCTCCTCCATGGAGTCAATGATCTTAGATAGCTGATTGTCACTTAAGGTATTCAGAGTCCGAGATCTGGTAGGTGAGGATGTATAAAGCAAAATAAGCAGTTATTGCATGCATTTTTGTGTTTCTAAGAAGTTACAGTACTAAACCAAAATAATTCCACATTTTCACCCTGAAAAAATATTTACTAAAGTTACCACTTTACGTCAAAAAGTCTATTTAATATGATAAAGTAGTTTGGTCTGGTTAAGAGTGTCTGCAAAAAAGTTAATATTAGGCCTTGTTGTGGTCATAATAAAAGATGTCATGAGCATTGCTGAACAACAAAGGTGGAGGGAGATTGTCAGCCAGCACACATTCCATCCAATCTGAGAGGTTTGCCTAGAGACAACAAAAACTTCTTTTAAAAAGGGTTTATTGTTAGATTTTTTCGTACACTCCTCCCCTCCTACTTCTATTTTGGTTACTAAAAAGCCACCCATGGCCCAAAATCTTTGTCCACATGCCCTGAGTCTATTCGTGTTACACTGTTGGAGGATGTGGGAAAAGCCTGCAGTTGGACATGGCCAAGGCACTTGGTATTTCCTTCTCTCCTTTGCCAGGGCCTGAAGATATGGACTGTACCCTCCAGGTTATTGAGGAGAGAACACCACACTGTGTGTCTGATGGATGACCTCACCCGGCAAACCACGTAGGAGAAAGCCGGTAGGAGAAAGCAGGATGGGCAGAGATGCCCAGCACTCGGGCCACACTTCCAGAGACCTAGAGGGACATTATGCTGGTCCAGCTGAGACCCAGGGAGGCCTAGGGCCCTGGTAGCGCCCAACGAGAGGCCCAGGACCTGTCGAATGACATTGCAACTGCTGTAGCCGACTATTATAGTTGCGAGAAGACTCTAAAAGTCCTTTGTGAGAAATTACATAATCTGGACCACTGAAATTTTAGACCACGTTTATTTAGCACACAGACACCCGATTCATCCACAAGGGATGCCACATCCAAATTCCAATTCTCCCTGGGCGTACCCCCTGTTTAGCACCCACCCAAAAAATAAGACCCATGAATATGAAATTGTAACTAAGAGAAATTGTAGTACATAAATAAATAAATAAAGGATATCATTTTTACACTCTTACCCTATTGCTAACAAAAATACACAAATTAAACAAAACAGCATAAAGACTAGATGGCTTCTCATCCTGGCCAGTGCAAGAGTTTGCTTCATAATCTTTACGAAGTTCCCCTAAAATTGCAATGAAATACAGTATTCGTGTCTTGCACTAAATATATTTGTTGCTCAATTAAATATACATGTCATTATGCACATTTCATCAAAACTTCAGAATAAGAACCAAATAAACCATACAACCTCCTTGGCTAATTCTAGACATACAACACCCCAAAAAAGTCAATTTATCACAAAAATATACCAAATATTAGCATAATATAGATGTTAGCCTACAGCTTTGGAAATTCCCTTTACTGAGAACAGGATCTAGTCAATACTATCACAAAAACATTTATGATGTCACCTCGATGAAAGTTAAAGAAAATGAATTTTGTGTTAGTTAGGTTGTAATTGTTATGCTGCAGGCTACATACAACATCATTGTGAAACTATGTGAAAATATAGTTGTTAGCAACCATGGGATGGGGTCCTCCTGTGGCTTGGTGAGCATGGAGTAACAATCATAACAATTTTGTGAGCACATGTCAGCAGAAGTAATCTCAGTGTTAAAATGATGCATGCATAAACTTCAGACGTGAATAACATTATGGCACAATTAAAATATATCCTGTATACCTTCCACACACACACCTGACCCAATTCCTCTACAGGGGTTCCACAGGCCACGCCTTAAAGCCATTTCCACCCGGAAACCTAAATAAATTTAGTTTAACTCAACATTAACATTGATTGACCTGCCCAGCGATATCTAAAAGTCTCATACTTGCCTCCCATATCGGGTGATAAGGAATAAAATATATATTGCAGGATGGCGAACATAATGGCCAATCAATGTGTGCATACCATTATGTAACAATTTTCTATGCCCTTTGTATTCATTGGGCATGCTGATGCCAACTCCATATCTCAACATGTGCATGTTTTTTGTCAATATCTCAAATGACAGTGAAATCCTAGCCGACAGAATTCTGACTATATTCAACACAAGCTAATGCTAATAAATGTCTGTAAAGTCTGCTCCTGAACTTCACATCAGATTTACTCATTAGTACATTTCTGGAATCTAGGCCATACTTAGATCTAGGCCATACCAGCAAGTTGATGACTACAGTAAGGGGAAACGTATTTGATCCCCTGCTGATTTTGTACCTGACAAAGAAATTATCAGTCTATTAATTTAATGGTAGGGACAGAATAACAACCAAATAAATGTAGGGTATATTCTGTCACTTTGGTGAATTATGACCTTGTATTTTATGGCGAAATATTACCACGTTACCAGAATGTAGCGTATACATTTGCATGAACAACGGTAACGTTGACAGGTAAAGATATGTTTTTTCAGGTAATTAAAACATTTGTAAAGGCGTCTTATGAAATTATACAACGGGGATCAAAGCGATATTTGTTTTCTTCACACTGGTAGAAATGTTTAACAGGCAACGATGGTTACAAACTGTAGTTTTTGCGAGTTTGAGAACACCTGTCTATGTTAGTGTGAGCAGTTGCTGGGACTTCCGTGTAAGATGTGCTGCATTCGCGCGCGTAATCACTTGAACCAACACGTGAAATCCGGATTAATGCCGATATGGTGACAACAGCCAGCGTTAATATGTAAGCGGATGAGTTTGGTAATAATAGATCAAATTAAATGATGTGATGTCACAGCTAAACCGCGATAACTAACGAGAGCAGCGTTCATACCGGACAGGAAGTATCAATATATTTGGTTGTCAAATGTCAACAACTATTTGTACCAGCTAGTTAAGCTTTATACACAATTTTTATCTAATGTGAAGAACGCTGACATGTAACCAATGACAAATTTAAGAAGCGTGACCTGCTGGAGGAAATATTAAATCTGAGGCTACCACGGAAGACAGCTGTTGTTACAGCCCGGTGTAGGCCGTTTACATAATAAGTACATGTAATTTAAATTAAAATAATTTATTTGAATTGTGTTGCAGTTATAAACGCAAACAAACGACATATTTGAACTTTTTATGGATGTATAAAACAAATAAATGTTGGTGCAATATAAGCGCTTTTATCTGTCTTTCATATTGACTGTTTTAAATCTCTGTTTTAGTTTGAATGTACTTAAACCTAAAAGTGTTTGGAAAATAAGTTTTAGACCTTCTAAGCTTGGTTAGTAGACTTTTATTAATAATCTGCTTTACATACCTGTATACGCTTGGCCTTCTGTTAACCCTATTTGTATTTATTTCAGACCATGTACTCAGCCAGTTGGACTGGGCGGTTGTGATCTTACAGAACCTGAACAGATACTTTTTTATGTACGTCTAATTATTTACAGTCTTGTACAAAATGTTCAGTCTTGTACAACATTTTTATAAACATTGACAATATAAATACAGCTGAACCTTTGTACGCTATTTACCAACCAACAGAGTACATCACCATAATGGATTCAGTTACAGACATCCCACCTTGTGGCTGCACAGCATCAGGTGATTTTTATTTAATTGTTTTTGTTCATGCTTGAAAGCTGAAGTTAATACATATTTTACCATTAACTCATCAAAACTGTGATTTATGTAAAATGTTTGTTTGAGTTAGAATATTATTTTAACCTGTAAATGTATGATTATGTACACAATAAGCTAGAGAAATGGCGAAAGATAGTGCTAACAACAGAGCAAACATGGAACAACCAACATCTACACATACTCAACAGACCCAAAATATAAATTAACTGGCCATTACTTTGTTACACAGCAATACAGACATTAAACCTCAGATGCAAGGTTTTTTAAGCAAGATTAGTTGCCCCCATTTTTCACGAGCTAGCTGAATCTCCTCCAAGCTTTCTGATGCAGTCATTCTAACAATGGCGATGTTAAAGTTATACAATGTAATGTGCTTGACAACATTGAATTACGGCATTTGATACATTTGCAAAATACTGGTGAAGTTGGGGATTTTGGCATATTCTATGCAATCATTATGGCAGGCTTGGATACTATGATTGTTAGAGCTTCAGACTTTGTACACGGTGGTGATCGTCTGCAAATTGAGTTGATTGGTGAATCTCTGATATCCCCCGTACATGTGACCATGAGAGCAGATGAATATAATGAACGCATGTTTGTAATTTACTTGAAAGTGTTATGCACAGTAATGCAGAAATTATGATTGTTGAATCATTAGACCGTGAGGGTGGTGCCCTGCGACGTAAAGCTCAAACACTGTTTATAGAGCAGATTATCAATAAAAAAAAGAAGGCATTTATATTGCTGTGAATAATGATTCTATGTTTTTTTCAGTTTGTTTGATGGGTATGTTGAACCCACATTACACATATGCTGAGGCCCTGGTTAGTGGTCATGAGCTACATATGCGGGCTGGTTTAGGTTTAGATAATTGTGTGGCATTCACTGATATTGTTCGGTTTGAAGAAATGACAGGGTGTAAAATTGTTGTCTTTCATCAAACACGGATGGGCACTTTACCAAATTTCAAAACAGTGAGAACCTTCTTTATGTACTTTAACAATTACCATTTCTATGGCATCGTGAATCTGACGGGTTTTCTGTGTGTCATATGTTTGTGAGTGGTGTTATACAGGTTTTAACACACGTGGCGATCACGGCTGTTAACATAGCTGTAGTGTCTGTATTCATGAAGATTGTCATAACCAAGCCCATAACACAAAGCAGTGCCCGGACGGTAGGCGTATATATTATTCAGACTTTTGTCATAGACCGCATAAAGGCTTGAAGCACCACAAAGGTGTGGGTCGTTGGGTTAGCAGGAGTAATCAGAAGAAATACTATGTCAATTGCGGCCATCATTACAACGTTATGGTGTTCAGCCGGAGATGGTTGTGTCACTGATTTTTTTCAGAACGTTTCGGCAACCAGGATATAATGACGACACTACACAATGACACTACACAATGACTTGATGCAATACCTTGCTAACAATGGAATTGACACAACACTTATTGCTAATGGTAGCAACCTCAAGATTTTTACAGATAGCACATACAGAGATACATCGATAGTCATTGCTTCCTACCATTGAAGCTGGCAGCCTTGCCACGTGTTATGGGTTTTAAGGATTCGAAAAATTGCTACAAAATTCCTTACAGGTATAACGTCAAGGAGAATGAGAACTATTTTGGTCCACATCCAGAACCACATTACTTCGATGTGAACATCATGATGGCTAAAGAAAAATACTTTTTTGGCAATGGTATGCAACTGTTTCTGCAGATCATGCAGGATGAAATAAAGGCTTGATGCGGTCATTTTGAGAGACGGTTGTATGCGCTACAAACACGAGTTCATGGAGTGTGGTAGTGTTGACCCATTACAGTCAAAAACAATTGCTTCGGCTTGCATGAAAGTCTTTTGCAACAGAATCCTCACCAAGGACACAATTGCATTGGTCTCCACATACAACCAGAATTTGTTGTCAGAAGACATTCTCAAACAGCTCAATCCAATTGCTTGAATGTGTCCTCTAATGAGAATATATCAATACAGCATGCCCTGAACAGGGGTGAAATGAAATATGGTGCCTACTATGTTGATGGATACGCTGAATGCGATGGTGTGTGCACAGTCTCTGAAATTTCTAGGCTGCTTCTGGCACGGTCACCCAAAGTGTCAAGCACGAACCCGGTAAAAAGATTCAGTACTGGCTGATGCACCAACAGTGGCTGACAAAGCATGAGGCTTTAAAAGAACAACACAATGTACATGTTCAATACATATGGGAGTGTGTTCGGAATTAGCTTAAATACACATCTGCAATGTCCAAGCTTTCTTGAAGACCCTTGATGCTCCAGAACGCCTTGACCCCCGGGATGCTCTTTTTGAATGTTTTACCAATGCAATTCATTTGAAGTTTACGGCTCGAGATTGGGTGACCATTCGCTATACGATGTCTGTAGTCTTAACCCATTTTGCAACAAGACAAAGACTTATCCGATTGGGCATCCAGACGTAACCTTTCGAGATTTCAAGCCGCTAGACACCTAAATTGGTATTGTTAAGGCCTTTATCACCCTGTTTAACCACACAGGGTTGGCGGTAAACTGTTCTTTCCCTTGTGTAGATGAAGTGCAGAGTCTGAAAAGTAGGTAACTGATTGTTTACAAGCTGATTCAGAAAGATCTTTAACTGGTACCTGGGTTACTATTGAGCTGGTTAAGACTGTTGAGAGGTTATCGCATTGAGAATATATTTGAAGTCTGGGATTTCACCAGGACATCAGATAATCTTTTTGCAGATTACATGAGAACATTCCTGAAGCACAAGCAGAAAACTAGCGGGTTTCCACCATTAGTGGTTGATGATGATGATAAAGACCAGTATATCCCATGAACATCATGAAAAGGAGGGTGTGCAGTTGACAAGGAAAACATTGTTGTAAACGGTGCCAGGCGATCTTTGGCAATGAATAGTCTTTCGGGTAAGATGGGTGATCGGTCTAACCTTATGAACACAATGCTAATTACAGATCCGGAGGAGTTTAGCCACTACTTTTTTCCAGTGAAATAGAAGTTGGTTATTTCTCTTTCATCTCAGACAGTTGCAATGGTACAGTGACGTTACACAAAACAGACACCAATCAAACCACTTAACTGCAAACATTTTATTGCAGCATTCACAACAGCTTACGCTAGAGTTGTATTCACTCTTGGAGAAGTTGGATAGACGTGTACTCTTACACAGACACTGATTCTGTGATCTTTGTCACATGCCATGGGGATTGGGTGTCCCCACTGGGGCCATTCTTGGGTGACATGACCGATGAGTTACCGGATGGTGACAGCATCGCTCAACTTGTTAGTGGTGGGCCAAAGACATACGGTTACAAAACAGTTAAAGGTTTGACCTGTCTCAAAGCAAAATGCATTACACTAAACAGCTAGAACACAACCACTGAAATTTGGAGATGCTAACATGACTGGCTGATAACTTTGTACCAGGCGAGGTTGGTGATGATGATCACGTGCTTGCTAATGCAGAGACAATTGCAAGAGATAAAAGAACACTCACATAAAAAAACGAGTAGTGTCTAAGCATTTCAGAGTTATGTACAACAAACGTGTACTGCTCTATGATTACAGCACAAGGCCTTACAGGTACTAAATCACATTCTAGGGTGGATAGCGGTTTTGACACGTGACTTCAACATATATTCAGCTGTGTCATTAGTGGCCCCAGTAACTTCGGTAAAACATATTTTGTGATGATGCTGTTGGATAATGCTGATGTTGTATTCTTTGAAGAAATTCAGAATAACGCCTGGGTTTATTCATGTTGGCAACCGCTGTATGATGAAATGTTGAAGGTGAGGAAGATTACTTTTATAGAAGGTAAACCAACATTGTTGTGTGATGACAATCTGTTACCAATTCAGAAAAACAGCCGTTTAATTATTGACGATTTAATGGAAAGTGCATCAGAGAGTTTAGAGATGGAGAGTTTTCAGACAATATTCACATCACCATAACTTGAGTGCAATTTACCTTGTCCAAAACATGTTTGTTAAAGCCAAATCTAGCAGTAGTCTAGTTGAACTATTAACTTGTACACAGACTACCACATCTTGTTTAAAAAAAACTGTAACAATCAGCAGATTAGTGTTTTAGGCAGGCAGATATACCCGGTCTTTCTCAATTCTTCAAGAAGAGTTTTAAAAACACAACACATCCGCCTTTTGGTTGTTTACTTATTGACTTTAAAGCAACAACACCAGAAGACTACCGTCTAAGAACTAGGTTATTTTCATGGGATTGGCCTGTCGTGTACATTCCTAAGAATTGGTCATGTTTAAACGCATTTGTAGAAATTTACCACTTTTGAAGATGTTAAGACACCGGTAAGTCAATGAAAAGTTATTTTAGAGTCAGCTTCCAACCATCTCATTCTATCACTCTGTGTGATAGCACTTAATCTAAGGCGTGGAAAACATACCCTTAATAGAATCGCAGCACCAAAAAGTAAAAAGACAAAAAGCCAAAATTATACATGTCTAAAAAGAACACTTCAGTCGCAAAGAAAAGAAAAAACATCAACCAGTCTGGAGGTTTTCTACCACCGTTTCTACGCGTTGCTGTTCCCTTCATAACCAGTCTAATTGCATCGAGACACGGTTAAACAAGATGGATCATGTTCAGGAATTTTTTCTAGCACCGAAGTAAGACAATCTGTTGAAAATTGTGGGCTCATCGATTCGCAATACACTGTTGAAGCCTGATATGGATTTACATGAGAAAGCTAAAAGATACTCTGCCATTTAACAAAATGTTTTGAATGTTGACAGGGGGAGCTTGACACAAATACACTGACTAAGTCTACCCGGGCCTGAGACTGTGCCTGATGTAGAAAAGATGACTGAGACTAAGCAAACTGTTGACTGAATTGATAACCTTTTTGAGGAAATTTTGGAAAATTTGCCTGCAAAGCATAGGAAGAATGTTGAATATATTCTTAATTGAATGCACAGGTCTAAACATTTGACTTAATGGACTTCAAACAGTGAACTCATTTTAAAAGGAGAGATAATCATGGATCTGGTTAAAAGCGTGATACCAACCAGTAAAATTGTTGATGCTAGAAGGCTGTTGGGGTGGAGGGTGTTTTTAGAGACCATGGCATGTCTCAACATGCCTTTTACAACTATTCCAAACACGCTTGTAAAACATCTACATTTGTTAATACAAATCAATTTGTACAAACGTCTGGCGACACAATTGATGATTTAGCCACTCCCCCAGCAACTGGTTATCAACCAACCAAAGCTTTTATTGTACCCCATACCACAGACCCCACAAAATGTCTTCCATTTTAATGTTTTTATTGTATGCTTATTATCATTTGTGATTCATTGTCAAAGTGTATGTTTTACCTTGAATAATTGTATGAAAAATACTATGTAAACATTGATGTGGTTTTACAAATGTTTTTTTAAATAATAAATCTGACATACACAATTTACTTTTCTATTTCTTCAAAAACCATGACACAAATTTAACGATTCACAAGATTGAGCATGTTGTATGCAATTAAACAATTGCTTATCACGCTTACTTTGGTACATCTTTGATACAAATTGCAAGACTAGCGCATAATTTTCTCATAAATCATCAATATAAAAACACATAGCATTTTATAACTCAGGCCTCTTGTCATTAGATAAAGAAGACACAATGTTGTCCACAGAGTTGAAATCATGTACTGTGCTTGTTTTGAACTGTTATTCCACATTCTCACGAGTTTGCAGAAAAGCACTGATTTACTTGGGAAAATATCTAAAATCTGTTTTTTTTCCCAAAACTGTTGTAATACCTTCCAATGCCATTGTCTGTTATGTAAATAGCTAGCCAGTGCTCCCCGGGGCGATTGCTCGGGTGAGTATTAACAATCATCAATGATGCAACATCTCAGAGTGGTCCACTAAAAAAATTGAATAAACAACCAAATTAATTGTATGGGGCAGTGGTTGTCTGAACTTCATCTCAAGTTGTTCATTTCCTGACTTGATCAAGGATAGATGCTGACCGCATTCATCATCTGGCATGCAGTTGAATGCATAAAGGGCATTGCCGTGTAAGAAGTCAGACCTGTTAATAGCCAAGGCTTGGTCTTTTAGGAAGCTAAGTTTTTCAGAAGCTAAGGCAAATTGGTAAAATTCACACAATGCTGACCCTGTTGTGTAATTTGGTTAGAATAGTGTGCTAGGAAATTGCTGAATGTCTATATACTTTGGGATCTAAGCATTAACAACTTTAATTGGAATGTACATTTCATTGGAAGTGAATGTGCCTAGATAATGACAAGAACAGAAAACATCTCTGTTTAGATTCTCTGTAGGTTGCGCTCTGATAACCACAGGAATGTTTACATTGACCATTTGGCATGGGGGTTACTGTCTTGGCATTGCTAGGTAAACACACCCCTCAATGTATATAACAGCTTGTAACCAACATTACAGTGAGAAGAGAAGAGATTGAGCCTGTAACATCATGCGCTAATAGACTATCAATATGCTGCAATAAACAATTGAATTACTCTCTCCCTTGACAACCGGGTACCCAAGTTATTATTACCACCACTATACGAAACGGCTGATTTCTAACAGCATGCTGCCATAACCAGATGGACAAGTTTTAACGATTCTACTGAACTTCAATTGGAGAGCTAAGGGGCTCGATTTGCAATCACAAGGAAGAAGTTGTTTTTCCTGGTTATTGGTTGCAGAGAACAACTGAACAGTGAGTCGTGAAACTATGCCAAAAGTATTTGGTAGTAAAGACCTGGTTACTCCCTGACTAGGCCGCAAAAGTATTGTGTAAAATATCTCTAGGGGTGGATAAATGGGAGAAAAGCCCTATGACGACCCAACTAGGCCGCTGTGTTTATCGTGTGGAATCTGTCTGCGGGTGCGGATAGTCCGTCTCATTTCGACCGGTGTGTTTCAGTGCTGAACTGTATTTCGTGTCGCCATAGTATGATGACACTGTATTTTCCTTTTGAGGATTAGATTGATATTGTATTTTTCAGCAATTATTTAATATAAGTAAAAAAAATTATGCTGTCCAGTTGTACACATACAACAAGAAGACTGCAGCCTCTGAAGCACACGGTGCATTCATGTTTAAAAATCATGGCGCCAATAGGACACCATCAAGAACAAAAAGGATCATTCACAACGATGTCTGACATTTTTTTCCGACTAAACAAGATGGATTCTGAGGAAGCCGTGAATGGGTCCAGACGAAATTGGAACGAAAGTTAAGATGGCCGAGAAAGGACAACAGTCGAAAGGCAGGAAAGGAGACAAAGGAGACAAGCCGAATGGACGAAAATTCATTCTGTTTCACCACCAGGCTGACCTACAGAAGTCTCGAGATGGAGTCTCTCTTATGGGATCCTGGAATTAATGACGATACTAGGAACTGATGTGAGCTTTCATAATCATTGATTCGGAGTTCTTAAATGTTTAATTTCCTAAAATGTGTCTTACCTAACCATTGAATGAAGCTGGAACTTATCAAGGAAACCTGATCACCTTCCTCGGTAATAGCCAAGCTTATTTAATTAAATATTACATGTAGTTTGAAAAGCACTTTGATGGTATATAGCATGCTTTAATAGGCATTCGAAATAGCCTGTTTTGTTGTGCTTTGTCATGTTCACTTTGTAATTTGGAGTCAAACTTATTTATTGTGTTGATGATAATGTTTAAAATAGTTAGGCCTCAATGGTCTAATGACAATGTGGGTAGGCTTTAACAGGCCCACCGCATGGTAACAATCTGCATTTCACTAGCACAGGTGGGTACATCTGAAACCTAGTGATGAATTGGAAATTGGTACAATGATTTTGTAATCTGGAAAAAGTCTCATGGTTGTCTTACAAAAGATTAAAGTATTGTGTTTTCTCTCTCCTTATATATTGTATAAGTGGTAAAATGTAGAATCCACAAATTGATAGTCTAACGTTAAGGAGACACGCCGTGTCCCATGAGGACTGATTTCTTAATCCAATATAGTTATTGCCTAAAAAAGGGGGGTGGACCATATTTTATTCAGGCATGTTCCAAGAAACTACAGGATATTATAAATGCATGATAGCCAATATCGCAGACCTGTGTGATGGTACTGTGGTAAAATCAAATTTGAGAGCTGTTTAGCTATGATAGACAAATTTGTTAATAGGTTATATGGTTTATAATTATTTCGCAAAAGCAACTGTGTTGCACATTGATGTCTTTGATGGTGTTAGTTAATGTTCGTGTTTTTTAATGTTAACTTTATTTTGATGAATAGACAGGATGCAACTCTTTATCGAATGGATTATAGATCCATCCCTACTACCAATTCTCTAGTTTTCATGTCCGTCCTGAAAAGAAGGCCAGTGTGGGTTCAGGAAGGCGCCTCCTGTGGCCGTATTTGTCATTGTTCTACATTCACTCACTGTGTCACTTTCCATAGACTTAATGAAGTGAAGGCAGGGGGGATGTATGATATGATAATTGATTATGATTGGAAAGAGTTGACCTTAGGGCTCAAGGCAAAACAAATTTTGAAACAGAGTTTTCCTGTTTGCATCGTTATAACATAGCATTGGCATCTGTTATGTTTTCCATTTTCGATTTAAAGGATGTATTTAATTGGTTTATTTGTAGATTGTTTTGTTTGATGTAATGTCTAACAGTTTTATGGTTGAATAGAGTAGATCTAACCATTTCTGATTTGGCTAAGCAAAGTCAAGTCTGACAATCTTATTCCACTGCTAGCTGCTATCGGGCATTAATATAGCACAAGGAGTCAAACAACAACCAAGCCAGTTCTGGATGGAAAAGGAACTTTGACGTAGATTCTTCTGGAAATGTGTCTAAATAGGGTGTATGCTTCACTCTGATGGAACTTTTGAGATCCATACGTTTTTCAGACTGATCTTTTGTCTTCATTGTTGGGAGTTGACAGAACAATACCCAGTGGATGAAAGTCCGATGGACTGTTGAACCACACTAATCGTTGTTTTGCAGTTATACATTCAACAGATCGGGACATCACAACCCCTCGTCTGATGATGCATCACGTCACTGACTGGACACAGACAACTGAGTGCGTGAGTACCAGCAACATGTTCTAGAAGGATTTTTACAACTACACTGGTTGAATCTGTTTCAAATCATCCTGATCACTCACATGGCAGAATGATGCCAGGGTCAGATCATTTGGCTTCACACTCCATTACTAGATGAATCATCAACAGCGAGATGAGAGGAGAATCCACCTGAATACTGAAGGACATACCACAGGTCAGAGTAACACGGGCCAGTTGACTGGACAGGTCACATGGTCCCATCACAGTTGAAGACACTGTTGTAGTGTTAATCTTGAATTTGTGAAGTGCCGGAAACTCACTGCTCTACTACACACCTACCCTGACTAGTTAGGACAACCAGGCAATTTGCTGGGTCAACATCACACTGACTGTGTCATGTCCTGACTATGCCCCTAGCCATCTTTGCACTGGGGTCCTCCCCAATTGGAGGCAGGTGTTGGGTATTGCCTCCAATTGGGGAACCTATTTCAGTTGACTGTTTGAGCACATGAATGTGGTTCATTTTGGTTGTCAGCCGAAGGTTATGCCCAGTCATCTAGTCTGCTTTAAGTTTGTTTGTTTGTTTGTTTCTGTTGTACCTTCCTTGATTAAACAATGGATTACTCCTACTGCAACCGTTTTGCCTCTGCCAATCTGTCCTCACACCAGACTTATGACAGAATGAACCACCAGCAGGACATGGCAAGCAGAACGGCGAAAAGGCAGCCCCAAGAACTTTTTGGGGGGGTGCTATACGGGAGCATGAGCGACGTAATGCAACTGGCCATCAGGGCGTGGGAGCGCGCCCGGGAACTCCGTGCTGCCCAGAAGCCGCAGCCAGCGCCCCGCGCTGCCCAGGAGCCGCAGCCTGCGCCCCGCGCTGCCCAGGAGCCGCAGCCTGCGCCCCGCGCTGCCCAGGAGCCGCAGCCTGCGCCCCGCGCTGCCCAGGAGCCGCAGCCTGCGCCCCGCGCTGCCCAGGAGCCGCAGCCTGCGCCCCGCGCTGCC
>JACXGJ010009563.1:0-23997 GCA_016801105.1 Esox niger | reverse complement strand
TGCAGCATATTGATAGTCTAGTAGCACATGATGTTACAGGCTCAAACTCTTACCTACTCTCTTTGCCTCTCTCTACTCTGTCAACTGTAATGTGGGGTACAAGCTGTTAAATACCTTGAGGGGCGTGTTTACCTAGCAAAGCCAAGACACTAACCCCCACACCAAATGGTCAATGTAAACATTCCTGTGGTTACCAGAGCGCAGAGAATCTTAACTTTCTGTTATTCTCAATATCTAGGCACATTCACTTCTAATGAACCATACATTCATATTGTAGTTGTTAATGCTCAGATCCTACATGGGGCATTTTGTGAGTAGAGTCCAATTAGTCTGTCAAAGAGACACTGGTGTTATTCCATGGTTTTACTGATATATAGACTACTCCCTCGCTCTGTAGTTTAATTTGGTAGAACGAGGTGGATGTTATGATCTGTGGTGCTGAGAACCATTTTTATACTTGTGAAGAAGAGAGCACGTGCAACATTTATTGTAAAAAATACTACTACAATAAAATACAGTATATAGGTATCATTTAAATAAAATACATATATGCATACAATGTCCACATAATTTTCCACATAATTAAAAACAGAATGTTTGTTCTTAATTATACAAAGTTCATTAATAATAAAATATACTAAAGTTAGTAATGCAAACAATGAAGTAAAAAACACAAGATAAATATACAACCTAAAGCATCCTATGAGTATTTAGAACCTTTGACTTCTCTGCTACCAGGGGGGAAAAGGGCACTTGAATGTAAGGAACTCTGGACTACAGGCTGTCTCATAAAAATGATTTATTTTCAGGATTTAGAACTTCCTCTTTGTCTGACAATGACAAATCCTTCCGATGAGCTCACTTTCCCTGTGCCATCATTTGGATCTAGAAGCAATTGTTTTAGGTTTCCTCAGTCAAAAGTATTCTGTCAGAAAGTAGGTTAGTAGCCCTTATGGATTTAGTTTGTGCATCCCCCACACAGGTACAGAACCGAGGTAGCTACATGCCACTGAGGAGTATTAAACCTAGATTGTCTGGATTGGCTGGTTACAATTCTGGGCACTTTTGCAGGTGAAAGGGCTGCCTCCTTGGGAACCAGGAAATGTCATAGTGACTGCTCAGTTACTAAAAAGGTTGCAAGGTCAGGATTATTTACGTGGGTATGCATAATGCATGCCTTGTATCGTTTACTTAAGGGAGTCCCTTAACCACAATGACTTCCCCATCCCATTCTGCCCCAAGAAAGTCAACTGTAGAGAAGATGAACAATCTGGAGGTCAGTGCTTTCTAGGTAGCATCATCCATTTCTATATCTCTATATCAGTTTGAACTGGGGAAATTGGACTCTTCTAGAAGTCTATTCCATGGTGCACTGCAAGTGTATTTACCTTCTATCTTTGACTTTTTAATTGATAGTCATATATTGTGCTGTCTTTATGAGTTTTCTTGTAGTATGTCATTGCATAGGATGGTATTTCTGTTTTCAGGGAACATTGACCTAAGTTGAATACAAAAGATATGGTTTGTTCCAGACACTGACTGAAAATACATTTGTTTTATGTATATATGTGAAAATCTCCATTTGTATGTAATTTTTTTGATAACGTTAATTGCAAGGAAATGTTTATATATTTTTTTATATTTATTGTGAGGTTCTGTTCTGGTGGGTTTTTGTTTGTGATAGCGGCCCGTTATGTTTGTTTTTTTTCCTACTTGTCCTTGTCCTTATGGTTTCCACCTGTGCCTTGTTTGCTCCCTTGTTGTGTCCATATTTGAGTTCGTCCAACAATGACCTTATTGGTCATTGTTGTTTGCTGTAACTGTTGCCTCTTCCTGCCAATTGTGCTTTTTGTTTCTCTTCTCCCCCAATTTTGTGATGGGTCGAATTCCTAAAATAATTTGACAAATGTGATGTTTATGATACATTTTCTCAATTGGAAAAATCTGCCTTATGATCACCCAGTAGGTATGATGCAGTTCATTATTTCAGAAGATGTTTTTGATGAAGTTATGTGATGTGCGAAAAACCCTTGCAATCTCGTGGAAGTCTATAATTGCATTCCGTACCGGTACGGCAAAGTTGTTGGAGGGGCTGTGTTGGGATTTGTCTACTGCATGTTTTAAACAATTAAACGTCTGCATTAATTTACAAAGCTCCTCTCAGTCAAGCAAGGCAGTGTCAGTCAAGCAAGGCGGTGGAAATGAAAAGATCTGGTCCTGCATTTCTTTGTCAAGACAACTGCACATCACCAATGGCATCATGAATTCCTGACACCAATGGCATCAGGAAGGAGCCAAAAATGTGTCTTCCAACAAGACAACACCCCAAAGCATTCAAACAAATCTGACATGTAATGGCTCAGAGAAAGATGGTTTGTTTTTTGGAATGGCCAGTCAACCCCAGACTGGTAAGTTATTGCTACTTATGGAGTTGACACTAGCTATTTTACATACTATCAGTCAGCTTTGTACATGGCTAATGACTTTAAATATGGGCTAATTACAGTTTCATCAAAATTACACAAGGGCTTGAAAATATGTTGACCCACCAAAATGGCCAAAAGTAGAAAACAATGTTGAATTAATCATGTCATCAAACTCATTTAGACAGCTGGCAGTGTTGTAATTAAATAGTGAAACAAGCTCATTCATAATGTTACTTTAGCAGTATGCAACCCATGAATAATGTGTTTGCTTGCTTGCCCATGGTTTATGTCTAGGCTACTAGGGACTTCCAACAGTGTGCTCTATGTAAGCCAAATAACCATTGGTTATAATTGCAATTGCAGCAGGTAGGCCAATGTAATGCATTCAAAACTCTTAACTTAATAATACTAAACATAAAAATACATATCTAGGTAAAACGAATGAAGGGGGAGATTTAGCCATTGAAAGTGTTTGATTGGAGTTAAAGTAAGCACAATTTCACACGTATTCTGGCTACAGTAGTGGTTTTCTCCTGACTTCCAGGTAACCATGTTAACAATAATGTAGTGCCCTAGTATTATCGTATCTGTCCAATGTCCAGCCAATAAAGTGATTGTGTTAGCACTTCTTATTAGGACAGCTGGTTCAACAAGAGAGACACACAACTACCACATGTTTACGGAAGTAGTCTTTTCTTCTTGGTGTGGCTATTAGTAATTGTAATTAGCTAATTATGTAGCTGAAAATTATGGCAAATTTTTTAGTTGTCAGTCACTGGGAAAGTATTTGTGAGTACATAGTTTCTGTTCAGTTCCTTCAGGTCTCCTGACCTCATTTGGAGCCCAAGCTAGCAGTCTTTATTCACTAAAATTAAGTGATGACAAAAATATTTGTTATTAATTCTCCTAAACTTTAGAAAGATGTAATTGAGGGATGTAGCAATGTTGATGTACATAGCTCCTGAAGACAGAAAAAAATACAAGTCTAACAGAAATCAAGAAAAGCAATAATATATTGATGTATATGTGTATTTGGTTTGGTTGTCACTCTAAAAAACTGAAACCTGAGTTCCTGGACCCTCAGACAAAGCCAACGCACACCAGGTCAGAAAAGCAGAAGATAGGGTGGGGGGGTGAGCTTGACACCTGCTGATGAAGAAATCTAGGAAATCTCCACCCACACCCACAGCAGGAACAAGCTGCCCCTCTGCCACGGGGGTCCCAAAATCAGTCTGCCAGGGATGGTGGCCAAAGCCTGCAGAAACCATATTCGCTGATTGGAAACATGCTTCCCCCTAACTACACAATGACTCCCTCCAGGACAGTGCAACACAAAGGTAGGGGATGAGGAAATAAGGGCAAAAGAACAAGTAAGGATGAATTGTAGTATATTACATTTAAAGTCAGAATAGAACAGGTGTGGGTGGAGAAAGGAAACAAAAGGGGAGAAGGGCTAAGTTATGGTAGGAGAGAAAGATGAGAACAGAAAACACTAACAGAAGCCAAAGAATAATATTATTTTGTGCATAGGCTGAATCTATAGCTGAATCTGTCCATATGGGAGAGCTCTAGCATAGAAACAAAACATATAACCTTCCTGTGCATGTATGCTATGTTAATGTAGCCTTGTAGAATCAGCTTAACTGCCTGGAAATCTCCAAAACAACTCAAAAGATTCAAACACTTATTAAAAACTGTTCTACCTAGAACAAAACAGAACTATACTACAGCGGCAACCAAACAACACTTTCTCCAATTCAAAAGCAAGAGCTGCAGAGCTTTTGCTGGTAAATAATAATCTTAATACTCTTCATAACTTTGTGTTAAGCAAAACACTGACTAGGAAGTACTTGCCAGATCTTACAGCAACATTCTCTCCATTTCCCTAAAGTGTGCACTAGTCACTTCTCTTATGAAAAAAATCAATAACGAACATAGGAATATGTACTCTCTCATCAAAATGAATTTAATAAGTGATTCATGTCCACCAATTTTATTACCACACAATTATTATGTAAAAGGGGAACTTTGCCAATGTTTACATTTGGCCTTTTATTCACTTTCACACATGCAGTCCCCTTCAAAGATATTGGAACGGTAAGGCAAATTCATTTGTTTTTAGTTGTTCACTTAAGACATTTGGGTATAAGATCAAAAGATGAGTATGAGACGAGTTCAGAATTTCATCTTTAATTTCCAGGTATTCACATCTAGATGTGTTGAACAACTTAGGACATATCACCATTTGTATTAGACCACAGCATTTCTAGGTGAGCAAAAGTAAAGGAACAAATAATCTTAAAGTAAATAACATTTAAAATTTGGTGGCATAACGCTTGCTTGCAATAACTGCTTCAAGCCTGCTACCCATCGACATCACCAAACTGTTGCATTCTACAGTGGTGATGCTATTCCAGGCTTTTACCGCAGCTTCCATTTCTTGTTTGTTTCGGGTTGTTTCTCCCTTCAGTCTCCTCTTAAGGAGGTGAAATGAAAGCTCTAATGGGTTAAGGTCAGGTGATTGACTTGGCCAGTCTAAAACCTTCCACTTTTCCCCCTGATGAGGTCCTTTGTTTTGTTGGCAGTGTGCTTTGGGTCAATGTCCTACTGCGTGATAAACTTCCACCCGATTAGTTTCAAAGCATTTCTCCATAAATTGGCAGACAAAATGTCTCTGTACACTTCTGAATTCATTCTGCTGCTACCATCATCAGTTACATCAATGAGCCCGTTCCACACTTTGGCCTTTCCATCACTTTGTTAGAGATTCATTTTAGTCTCTTCGGTCCATAAGATTGTGTTCCAGATCTTTTGCGGCTCATCTCTGTACTTATTTGCAAATTTCTGGCCGTCCGATTCTTACTGCTGATGAGTGGTTTGCATGTTGTGGTGTGGCCTCTATATTTCTGCTCTCTGAGTCTTCTTCGAACAGTGGATTGTGATACCTTCACCCATGCACTGTGGAGGTCGTTGGTGATGTCACTTATTGATGTTTTGGGGGTTTTCTTCACAGCTCTCACAATATTTTTGTCATCAACTATTGTTGTTTTCCTTGGCCAACCTGTTTGACGTCTGTTTCTCAGTACACCAGTAGTTTCTTTCTTTTTCAGGACATTCCAAATTGTTGTGCTTGCTATGCCCACTGCTTGTACAATGGCTCTGGTCGATTTTCCTTCTTTTGTCAGCTTGACAATGGCTTGCTTTTCTACCATAGACAGCTCTCTGGTCTTCATGTTGGTTTATCCTCTTTAACAAGAAATGCTATCGTTATAGGTTAAAACCAAGGTTGAACATTTAAACTAGTCATGCAGAGCTATTTTATGTTTGAACAATAAACCTAAAAGGAAACACCTGGGCAACAAGAAACATCTTTCAGTCACATGTTCCAATACTTTTTCTCACTGTAAAAATGGGTGGGTTCAAACAATGGGTGGTGTGTCCTGAGTTGTTTAACACATCTAGATGTGAATACCTTGTCTCATACACATTTTTTGATATTATACCCAAATGTCTTCAGGGAACAACAAAAACAAATGAATTTGCCTTACCGTTCCAATACTTTTGGTAGGAACTGTATATCGGTAATCATGTTCCTACAGCTTCTTCCATTCATTTGCCATAACTCTTCTTCTGACATCGGTTACTTTTATGTTATTTTCTCTGTCCAAGTTATCACACAAAGCTTTAAGTGTAAGTGTACTAATTTCAATGTCTGCAATGCTGCCCTTTCCAACATCATTCCATTGTGTCTACCTATGTACTGACATTGCTAATGCCAGTTTATAATATAGGACAAGGGGATGGAAGGAATGGATAGCTGGAATCCTGGCTGGCTGGTGCAGCATTGCCATGATTCCCCACCCTGCTTAATTACATTGTGCAGCACAACGTGAAAAGGTGTCAGAAGCCCACAGAAGCGGATCAGTCCTAATGAATGAAAACAGATGGGAGAGACCACGATCAGAGCTGCTGCCAAGAGATCTAGGAAGGCATGGAGAAGGAGCCAGGGAAGGATGAGAGAGAGGGAGGAGATTGAGGGAGGGACAATAACAGATAAAGAGAGACAGCAATTGTCTTTTAGTGGAAAGAAGACAACGAATGTTTGATTTCTAAAAGTGTGAATAACAGGCCCAACCAGGAGAATCAAACTCATCACAGGTCCCAAAGGCCCTACCTTGTCTGCCCTTGTCTGTGTGCTGGAGGCCATAAGCTCTCACCAGCCCTCAAACCGACAGTGGCAGACAATCTGAGCAAGGGAGAGAGTCAGCCCATGAGCACCGCGAATTAGGTTTAGTTGAATGAGTGCAGGGATTATCCTGCTCTGCTGAAATAGACTTGGTGTTTAGACAGGGATATAGTATTTAAACAGAGTGATTTCTCTGCCACGCTGCTCTGCACCGCTGCAACACACACACAAACACACACACACACACACACACACACACACACACACATGTGCATCCCTGGATTCATTTTGTGGGATTTTCAGTAGAACAAGAGAAAGCTTCAGAAACATGAAGACAGTCAGTATTAACAAAAGGTCTAAAGGACAATATTTGTGCTTGGGGAGTGGAAGGGGTGGGTTATGGACTACCAAAAATAATCACCCTTCAGCGGGGTGCTCTATGAGGTTGGGGGGAATTGAGATCTTGTCTAATGCTGCCTTTTAAAAGCTACAGAGCTTGGCAGAGTAAGCGGTCTGAAAACGTGACTACATTCATCATTAACAAACACATCCATTATGCTCATTGGAGAGAAGTGTAGGCAGTGGCAAAGTAGCTGTAGCGCAGACAACTTGAATCTGAGATTCAGGTTTTTCTCTGCATCCACTCAAATCTGTAGTCACCCTCTCCATTTTTTTCTAATAAATATATAATATAAAAAATAGATTTCTACAATTTTTTTTGTGGAATTTCAAGATTCAATTGTTCTACTTAACCATTGTCAGAAGACCTCACAGATATGTGTTTCCATGCGACAAAATTATTAAATTGTTTGTCACAATATAGGCAACTTTTTTTATGTAATTGTAACAGTCCCAACATTTCCACTCTATGTTTTCTGTGTTTTCTTGGTTTGTCACATCCTTGTTTGGTCTTTCCTGTTCTTGTTTCTGTAAATTGGTTTATTCCTTTCAACTGTATTTAGCCCCCACCTGTTTCTGTTCTCCTTGTTAATCTGTGTATTTAGTTCAGCCATTTTCAGAGATTGTTGTAATGTAGAATTCCATGTTCCTGCATCCCATCTATGGTGTGTTTTGTAGTCCATGTTGCTCTGTTTTTTATTTCCTTTGTTTGTGTTCTTTAACTCTGTTATCTACACTGCATTTGCCTCTATCTCTGTGAGTAAACTTTACAGTCATCAATTGAATAATCAATACTTTCCAAGTGTGTTATCGTTTACTGACAATCAAAAGAAACAAGAGTATGTATTCCTGATTCTTACACTGTTGATGCATGATCTAACTGACACCATAATGGGAAACATACAACATAGCAATTTTGACATATCTCCATGTCATCAATTATATTTTTTAAGACTACAAATGACCAACCACCTTTCGATTAGTTAAAAGGTCAGTTGCCCTGCATTTAAGATGAGCTAGGCACTGGAACAGGTGACTTTTTCCTCAAAATGTCATTTTCACATCTCGTGTTAAAAGCAAAATTATTTCCTCAATGTTTCAACTCTCAGTTGAGATTTCCAATAAAATACATAGTTGTAGAATTTGGAAGCTGCTTACTTACAGTAAAAAAAAGATTCTGACTTCGTTGCACCTTTCAAAAACACTACTATAACAATACTAAATCTATAAGACTTGTGATTAATTTCAGCTTCAACAATTGAAGTAAATAAACATTTTTAACACACTTCTGGTCTGAAACAGTGTAGAGTCATACAGCAGTTTTCTGCAAAGAAATAGTATAATTCCATTGGTCTGAACAATGTCACACCTCAGACTACATTATTATTAGTGATTTATTATAAGCACATTTCTTTAACCCTAGTACCACCAGGCTTTTCTAACCCTCAGTATCCGCCTGAGCTGAACGCATTTGGTCTCATTAGCATGGACATTCTCCTCTGCAGCATCACCATCCAGCCAGAGCATCAGTTCATCTACTACAGTCCCCTCCAAAAGTATTGGAATTGCAAGGCAAATTCTTTAAAACTTAAAGCTTTGTGTGATAACTTGGACAGGGAAAATAACATAAAAGTAATTGATGTCAAAAGAAGATTTATTGTAAATTAACGCAAGAAGCTCTTGAGGTGAAACGCATGCTCTGTTGGCTTAAGGTCAGGTGAATGACTTGGCCAGTCTAAAACCTTTCACTTTTTTCTATTGATAAAGTCCTTTGTTTTGTTGGCAGTGTGCTTTGGGTCATTGTCATGCAGCAGGACAAACTTCCTCCCGATTAGTTTATGTACACTTTTGAATTCCTTCTGCTGCCACCATCATCAGTTACATCATCAATAAATATGAATGAGCCTGTCCCAGAAGCAGCCATGCACGCCCAAGCGATGACCATGCTTCAAAGATGAGCTTGTATGCTTCGGATGATAAGCAGTTCCTTTCTTTCTCAACACTTTGGCCTTTCCATCACTTTGGTAGAGAATAATCTTGGTCTCATCAGTCCATAAGATTGTGTTCAAGAACATTTGCGGCTCATCTGTACTTATTTGCACATTTCAATCTGGCATTCCGATTCTTACTGCTGATGAGTGGTTTGCATGTTGTGGTGTGGCCTCTATATTTCTGCTCTCTGAGTCTTCTTCAAACAGTGGATTGTGACACCTTCACCCTTGCACTGTGGAGGTCGTTGGTGATGTCACTTACGATCCTTGACATTCAATATTTTGACATTAAAATGATGGAGTACATCAACTGACTCAGGACTTATTGTTGGAAAGATAGCTATGGCATCGATAAACTCAGCATTGGTACTCTCATTAATGTACCTTTTCTTAACAGAAACAGAGTTTACTGGAATATTCGGGGGGTAATAAGTGATTAAAAAAAGACGCAGAAATGATCAGACAGGGCCATGATTTTAACCACGACTGAGGAAATATCGAGGCCAGATCTAGAATGTGGCCTTGAGTGTTTGTACATTCTTTCACATGTTGAGTGAGATCAAATGTCAAGTAGTGCAAAAAGTTTTTTGGTTTTATTGTCTGTACTATTATCTATGTGGATTTTAAAATCCTCTGTAATAATTAACAAGTTATATTCAACTGATATAACAGAACGTAGTTCAGCAAAATCATCAATAAAATTTGCAGAGTATCGCAGAGGTCTGTAAATTATAAAAAACTAAATTTTGGAGGTAGCGTTCAATGTAAAACAGAGGTATTCAAAAGAAGTAAAATGACTTAGTGTATTTTCTTTGCACTGGAATGTATCTTTGAATAAGGAAGCCACTCCTCCTTTCCTTCCATTTCGACACGTATTCATATAGCCAAATTTTTCAGGTGCTGTCTCGTTAAGAATAGTCGCACTACAATCTTCAGTAAGCCACGTTTCAGTGGGAATATTACAATGTAATTTTCCAAGAATGATTTGTTGGCGAGAGATCTCATATTAAGTAAAGCCAGCGTAATAGATATAATAGTGGTTTCTGGGCTAGTAGGTTAGGGTTAGTTAACAGATTAGACAATTATACTTTATAAGTTGCATGGGCATGATTCCTTCTATTTCTAATCAACACAGGAATAGAGATACTGGGTCCTAGCTTGTACTCAAAACAGTCAACATTGCTATTTTCACTATAGCAGGGACCTGAAGCACATGATCAACTATATTCTGTGATCTGTGGTAATAGAGGAGAAGGTTATTGATGATGTGGCATTTGTGTAAGCAATGGTTTTAAACGGGGGGAGTGGTAGGGCATAGGGAAACATGAGCTCTGATTGGTGAGTGTGCTGGAGAGGGAGAGGGGGAGTTTGGTGGAGGGAGATTTGGATATATCTATCTTACCTCTATATCTCCTATATAATAGACATTTGCCAGATGCTTGCTGCATCATCATTTGCTTTTGTATCCGTTTCCTCTTATGATCCCATATGGTGAACATTGTATCTGTAGCCCCAATTGACACAATGCATCCCTTCCCAATAAATTCATTGGGGTATGTCCTGAAACTAGTATGGGAAGTTTAGCTGAGCGTCATGGGTTCTGGAGCTGTCATGGGTATCAGCTGCATTTGTCCTGAGAATCCTACTGTCTTAGCATATTTTCCTGACATAGTGTGAGGCATAATTTGGACTTACACAAGTGTAAGTAGCTCCAGTATCTGCCATCATTGGTGTGCTTCTATCATTTATTTGAACCCACAGCATTGGTTCCTCATCAGTTTGTACTGTTTTCGCTGCAAATTGACCATCCCTTTCAGGACTCTCTGGGCACGCTCAGTATCTCTGATTTGGCCCTGCCCAAGTGTTCACAGGACCCCAAGATGGCTGCTGCCATGCCCTTTTCCAATTATTTGGGCATTGGTTTTATCCAGTTCTTTGTGGCCATGGGTTTGTGGGCCATGGGTTTTTTCCTATGTACTGTCCTGTCTGATTGCCACCCCAACATACACCCTTTGGGCCGCTCGGCTCTCTATATTGATTTCTTAGCACGTTTCCTCGCACCCTCCCTTGCCCTGGGGGCTGGGTATACACATTTACTACTGGCGAGGTGGGTGACTGGGGGGCCTGCGGCTGTCGTGGCGGTTGTTGACCTCCCTGGAGGACAGGTGCCATGTTTTCCTCTGTGCTTGTTTCAGTGGTCACCGGAGCTTGATTCTTTTTCTTTTTTGTCAGTTCGTCCAGTTACAGTTTGGTAAGCTTTCTCTGAATTTCTTTCCCCTGTTCAGCCATCTTCTTTAAATTTTTCCTGTATCGTTCCACAGCATCGATAAAATAGTCTCTGAATTCCTTGTGTGGCTTGGATTTCATTAATGCCACATCGTCTTCCAGCTTAGATTTTACTGGGGTGGGCAGCGCATCCACAATCGCCTTCCTGAACATGAAGGACACATCAGTAGATCATCAGTCTCTGGGTCTATCTCAGTCTCCAGACTCCACCTCTTCAGCTGCTTCTGTAGATATACAGACGGATTTTCCGTCTCCCGAGTGGTGTTCCTTTCAATGCATCAGAGTGAATTACGGCTGGGTACTCTTCCCTTAAGGCCCACCACATCTGCTGTTGGAATAGGTCAAAGGAATGTCCATCCCCCAGGACTGTCCCTATCATTTCTGTTAGGCCGCCGTCTCTTAGCACAGCCTCCATTTTGGTCGTCTCCATCACTCTGGCAAGCCAGGCCTTTAGGTCACCCACCACAAGTAGTTTTCCCATGGTCTGTTCTTCTAACATTCTTATCCATTTCCCAGCGCCATTATTTAGGTTGGGTAACTTAGCAATCAACCCATCTAGGTCCTGCGAAGCCCAGGGCAAGTTCTGTGGGTTATCCACTTTTATTAGAATTGGGTACATTTGCGCAGGCAGTTTATCTTCTAGGGCCTGTGCTTGACTTCGCAATGCATATCCTTTTGAGGCCACCTCTGCCCCTTCTTCCCTTGATGCCCGTTCTGTCTTCTTCTGCCTTTCTTCATCCCTATGCCTGCCCATTTTTTCATGCATCTCTTCTGTTTCATTACTAAGTTGTTTAATCATCTTCTCATAACAGCAACTCTATTCATCCCTTTGCTGCTGCAGGTTTGCAGCCCTCCCTCTTAATTCCTGTTCTCTACTTCGAAATAACCATTATGCTTCTACCTCTTTCTTATATATTCTTGTCATAAACACAGTGATCAATAAATGTTCTCTCCAAGTCTGGTACGTTCTTTGAACCCACTTATCTTGGAATCTCCTCCATTTGTCACGTCCGAGACAAGAGTCAGACACAGGTGAGTGGCTTGCCTATCTTTTATTTATGAAGCAGGCATGTTAGACCATAGAAAAATACCAAAAGGTTGGGATATTCCCGGTATTAAATAAGAGTGTGCTTAGTAGCACTTTAATTTAATCAGGAACACAAATAACAGAACGTTGTCAAAGGAACAATAACCCACAAAACCCCAACCTAACCAACAGACATATATACCCCTAGACTAATGACTAAATAAGGAACTGGTGCATCTGGTAATGACGCACAAAAGAGGGCAGTGGATTTAGAAGGTCGGTGTCACCGACCGCAGGAGCCCCGGTGCACCAGCCGGGGGAGTCTCGGGAGACGGAGCGGTGACAGTACCCCCACCCCTGACGCACAGCTCCAGTGGCGCCCCCGATCCCGACCTTGAGGACGCGGCGCCGGGCGATCCGGACGGCGCTGGTGGAAATCTTGCAGAAGGGCAGGATCAAGGACGTCACGAGCCAGCACCCAGCACTGCTCCTCAGGGCCATACCCCACCCAATCCACAAGGTACCAGAGGCCACCCCGCCGCCGCCGCCGCAAATTGAAGATGGAGCGGACTGCGTAGACCTGTCCCTTGTCAGTCTCCAACTTCCGGGGTCAAGAGCCAGACCGGATCACCAGGGAAGACATGGGTAAACAAGGCTTCTGGGGTCTGTAGGGCCGTGGGAGTACCGGGGAGAGGTAGGAAGCGGCACGCCTTCGAGAACTGGTCCACAACGACAAAGTATGTCCCCTGGAGAAGGGCAGATCAGTCAAAATGTCTATGGACATGTGCGACCAAGGCCGTTACGGAACTGGGAGAGGCATTCATTTCCCTGCAGGAAGGTGCCTCAGCGCTTTACACTGGGCACACTGAGCAGGAGGAAACGTAAACCCTCATGTCCTTGGCCAAGGTCGGCCTACAGTACCTACCCCTCAGACAGTGGACAGTGTGGCCGACTCAGGGGTGACCGGAGGAGGGAGAGGAGTGGGCTCAACACAGTAGCCTGTCCCGCACGGAGACAGGAACGTACTGTAGACCGGCAGGACACTGCGCATGCTTGGGGTCCGTATGCAGTGCCTGCCTGATCTGTGTCGAAATCCCACACTATCGGCGCCACGATGCAGGCATCCGGTAGTATGGGACCATCCTCAACCAGCCTCTCCGCCCCGTTGTGCTGGCGGGACAATGCATCAGTCTTTACGTTCCAACTGCCCGGAATGTATGAAAGGGTAAAGGTGAACCTGGCAAGAAATAGGGACCGCCTCGCCTGGCGAGGATTCAGTCTCCTCGCTGCCCGGATGTACAGTGGTCAGTCCAAACGAGAAAAGGGTGTTTAGCCCACTCGAGCCAGTGCCTCCATGCCATAAGGGCTTTGACGACGGCCAACAGCTCACGATCACCGACGTTGTAGTTGCGTTCGGCGTGTCAGTTTTTTGGAGAAGAAAGCACAAGGGCAGTGCTTAGCCGGTATTCCAGAGCGTTGCGACAGAATCGCCCCCACCCTGTTCTCAGACGCATCTACTTCCACCACGAACGGCAAAGACGGGTCTGGGTGTGCCAGCACAGGCGCGGAGGAAAGCAGAGCCTTCAGTGAGGTGAAGGCCCTGTCAGCCTCAGGCGTCCAATGAAGTCTGGATGGACCCCCCTTTAGGAGAGAGGTGTTAAGAGTTGCGACCTTGCCGAAACCATTATTGAACCTCTGGTAAAAATTGGTGAAAACAAGGAAGTGCTGTACTGCCTTTACTGTGGTTGGGGTCAGCCAATTACACATGGCCTTAATGCTGTCCACCTCCATCTCCACCCCAGATGGGGAAATGGGTTATCCCAGAAAGGAAATGGATTGCTGGAAGAAAAGACCCTTCTCAGCTTTGACGTATGAGTCATGCTGCAACAGCCGTTCAAGGACCTGACGGACTAGAGCGACATGCTGATCACACGTGGCTGTGTACACCAAGATGTCATCGATGTACACAACACTGCGACACTGTCCCTAAAGGTCTCATAAACGAAAGCCTGAAAGAACGTTGGAGCATTCATAAGACCATACAGCATGACCAGGTACTCGTTGTGCCCCGTCGTTGTGCTAAACGCTGTCTTATGCTCATCGCCTTTTCGGATACGCACAGGGTTATAGGTGCTCCTGAGATCTAACTTTGTGAAGAAGCGTGCACCCTGCATCTATTCCACCACCGTGGGTATAAGGGGAAGGGGAAAGGTGTAACGGATGGTGATTTTATTGAGGGCATGGTAATCTATGCACGACACAGACCACCGTCATTCTTCACAAAGAAGAAACTCGTGGCGGCAGATGAAACATAGGGGCGTATGTACCCCTGTCGCAGGGTCTCCGAAACGTTTGTTTCCATAGCCTCGGTCTCTACATGAGACAGGGGATACACATGACCCCTGGGCAGCACGGAACCCGGTAGGAGGTCAATGGCACAATCACATGGCCGATGGGGTGGTAATTTAGATGCCTTGGATTTGGAAAAGGCACGCGACAGATGCGAATACTCAATAGGAATAGGAATGTCGGAGGCACTGTCTGTAATTTCCACCGTGGTGGCACTCAGCAAAACAGAAATACACCTTCCCAGACACTCACGCGACCACCCCTCAATGGACCTGTGGGACCAAGAAATAGAAGGGTTATGCAGGGACAACCAGGGAAGCCCTAACACTATGTTGGTGGAGGGAAGGGGAATGACATATAGGGAGATCTGCTCTGTGTGTGTGTGTTGTGTGGTCATTGCAATCGGGACTGTTACCTGGCGCACTAACCCAGCCCCCAGAGGTCTGCCATCCAAAGAGCAAATGGGTAGGGTTCCCGTCAGTGTAGTGAGGGGTATGCGTAGTGCATGTGCCAGGGACTCGTCTATGAATTTACCCGCTGTTCCTGAATCTACGAGAGCTTTAAACAAGGTAGCGCTGGAATACCCAGGGTAGATAATGGCTATGTGAAATTGCGGAGTGGACAGGGGGATGAGGACTGTATCTGAGGTGGTGTGAGTGCCTGTGCTGCCGCTTCCCTGACCCGAGAGGCGCAGGTGATAATAGGCCGCATAATGCCCCCTTTGGCCACCGAAGGTGCATTGCTCCTGACACCTCCCAGGTCCCGTCTCGGTCTCCCGGACTCCCGTACCACCCACTTCCATGGGTACCACCGCAGCCGGGGGGGGGGGAACAGAACGAGCGCGGCACTCCTGGTGCTTCCTCTCGCCTGCAGGAGGCTGTCCAGACGGATGGCCATGTCCACCAGCTTGTCAAAACCAAGCGTGGCGTCACGACACGCCAACTCCCGCTGGACATCCTCCTGCAGGCTGCACCGAAAGTGATCTATTTGTGCACGCTCGTTCCATCCCGACCCCGCGGCTAGGATGCGGAACTCTAAGGCGAATTCCCTCACCGTCCGGGTGCACTGCCAAAGATGGAACAGGCGTTCCTATAGTCGTCGACGAGAGGGCTGTTGGCATGCCAAATGGAGTTGGCCCATTCCAGGGCTTTGCCGGTAAGACACGCGATCAGTGCCGACACCTCGTGTCCTGTTGCTGTGGGAGCGGTGGTGGTGAAATAGACAGTCCCGTCGTAGGCTTGCGGGAGGATGAGGCATACAGCCCCAGGTCCGTCAAAGAGTGGAGACGAGGGTGCTGCGGCTGTGCTCGGGGTGGTTTTCTCGTAATTCTTAGCCCTGTTGAGGCGGCTCACCACTTACAGGACCTGATCCATAGCTGTTGCTAGGCTTGTTAACATGTCACCATGTTCTTTTACCTGGGTTACCACACCCATGAAATCGGGCACACCTGCTGACTCCATCGAATTTTAGGTGGTTTATTCTGTCACGTCCGAGGCAAGAGACGAGAGTCAGACACAGGTGAGTGGCTTGCTTATCTTTTATTTATGAAGCAGGCACGCTAGACCATAGAAAAATAAAAAAGGTTGGGATTTTCCCGGTATTAAATAAGAGCGTGCTTAGTAGCGCTATAATTTAATCAGGAAAACAAATAACGGAACTTTGACAAAGGAACAATAACCCACAAAACCCCAACCTAACCAACAGACATATATACCCCAAGACTAATGACTAAATGAGGAACCGGTGCGTCTGTTAATGATGCATAAAAGAGGGCAGTGGATTTAGGTCGGTGACGCCGACCACAGGAGCCCCGGCGCACCAGCCAGGGGAGTCTCGGGAGACGGAGTGTTGACACCTTTCCAACACCTTTCTGTAAATATGTGGTCTAATCATGTATTCTTCACAAAGTCAATTAGAACCACATTCCTTTCCATGGCCTGTGCTTTTGCCTAATTATGGGTATATCTAACTCTGGATCACTGGACCAAATTCTCCCCACTGGCTATTTCTATCCACGTAACCTGTTGTGTGTGCAGACTGCAACATAATAATTATAGTGTCCGGATCTCGACAAACAGCCTCTTTCTTTTTGAAGATGGTCACTGAAATGGTGGTGCCCGTAATGTTATCTGTCAAGGGATATGTATTTTTACTAATTGGAAAACAAAACCATGTCTTTCCGGCAGTACTTAAAATAGTGCCCATATGGATCAGCAAACAAAATAATTTTCAGTGGTTGCTCTAGCTGTTCATTTATGTGCACGACCAAATGTGGATAGCTAGAACAGATTCTAATTTCTCCAACCTCTATCCAGACAACCTCTAATTCTTTAGTCCAGGCAGTTTTATACCTCTGCAACACTTTTGCTGTAGAACTTCACCGAATTACGTTTTCTCTTTCTCTTAGTATAGTTAAAGAGATTATTGTAACTGTAATGTTACTCCCACTTTTCTTATGCCTCTTTGGGACTATATTCCAATAGTCGCAATCTGTCCTTTTTATCAATAATGGTTAATCGCTGAATCTTTCCCAATCATTTACATGTCTACTGAAAGCTACACTTGTTCCATTCTCCATTTTTTTGCATAAGGATCATCAAACCAGAACATCTCACAGGGCTGCTCTAACTGTCTGCCCATAGGCCCATCTAATTCTGAAGGACTTCACCAAATCCTAATCTTACTAACCTCAAGCCAAATCACTTCTCGAGTAAATGTCCACTTAGTCGGATATCTATCTGTCTTCCGTCTCTCACGTTACGTATTATATTTTCCCTTTCCCTCAAAATGGCCACTTCAAATGTTATGATAGTGACGTTGCCTATACAAATCCTGTATGTCCCCGGGGACAAACATCCATATATCCTCAATATATCTTTCTTAACGTGCTTGTCCTTTTTTCAGGTCTTCTAACAGGCAAACCACTCATTCCTCTCACATTTACTTGTTATACATCTCAGGGCTCCACACAGCCCACAGCTAATCCTTGGGCAATTGTCCAACTACAACTGTCCACACTCACTCTGCATTCATCGGCAGACCCTCTTCCTCCTTCTTTATTTCACTCTATTCATAAACTTCACGTATATTCAAAACTTAGTTCGTTCATTTTGGAGAGACCTTGTGTCTGCCCAGCCTGGAAGGTCAAGTCACACAAACTAATGAATTTAAATGCAAGAACATGCTTACCTCTTAGCGTGGCCACGCACTGTTTGTGTAACTCGAGCCATCTTCCCTGGTCCCATGCCAATCTCAGCAGTGCCTCCAAGAATATGTCGTGGAAAAATGTATCTTCTTGCCAGAAAAGATGCAACTCAAAAAGATACAATAAGTCAGGAGTTTATGGATTCAAATGGACTTTTAATGAGCAAACATAAAAGCTGATTTGACTTGCTCAATAACCTTCCTGGCCATTACTTGATAATTCCAAAACAGTGATAATTTCATTACAATACACACCTCATTGGTTGTATCCCTATTGCATTGATTATATATGACTCTTGATTAATACATTAATATCTCATACATTCATAAAGGGTGAGAGTTCAGAAACAACCCATGTCGTACTTCTATACTCCATAGTAAACATGCCCTTCAATGTATATATCAGCTTGTAACCAACATTACAGTGAGAAGAGAAGAGATAGACTGTAACATCATGCGCTAATACTATCAAATGCTGCAATAAACAATTTAATTACTCTTTCCCTTGACAACCGGGTACGTGAATAATTATTACAACCACTATACGAAATGGCTGATTTCTAACAGCATGCTGCCGTGAGGGAATGGATAATCTTATCGAGTCTACTAAAGATCTACTGAACAGAACTTCTGAGATAACAAACTAATTGGCTAACTGAAAGAGTTTTGGATACAGATGAACAGTGAGTCTTAAAGTTACGCCATTTAACGAACTGTCAAGATTGCAAAAGCATTTGGTAGTCGAAAACAAGTCCTAGTTACTCCCTGACTAGGCCGCACTTTTTTTTCTGTAAAATATCTCTAGGGGTAGATAAATTGGAGAGAAGACCTAGTTACTCCCTGACAAGGACGCCATTTTTTGTAGCTAAATATTTTTAGGGCTGGATAAATTGGAGCGAAGACTTGGTTACTCCTTGAATAGGCAATGAATAAAATCGTGCAAAATATCTCTTGGGGTGTATAAATTGGAGAAGCACTAAACTGTAATTCGTTGACAATGCTAATTGTTTTAGGTCGATTATAGGTCGATTATACAGTGACTTATACAATAAAACATAATGCTGTTGTGACAACTACGCCATCTGCAGCTCATCCTCCCCCTGCAGGAGGCGGACCTCAGCGCTCAATGTCACCGGCCTTCTAACACCACCGCCCGTCATCAATCCATTGCACCTGTTGTCCTGTTTAGCGCACCTGTTTCTCATCTAGTCATTACCATTCCAAGTATATATGTATCCTCTGTTCCCCCTGTCTTTGCGTGTTATTGTCTCTTCGGTGAGCATAAGTCAGCTC
This sequence comes from Esox niger, assembly GCA_016801105.1. Classification (NCBI taxonomy): domain Eukaryota; kingdom Metazoa; phylum Chordata; class Actinopteri; order Esociformes; family Esocidae; genus Esox; species Esox niger. The sequence goes on along the minus strand of JACXGJ010009563.1, from coordinate 4,836 downwards.
AATAATTAAAATATATGAACAAACAGAACGTACAGCCGTCGTCTCTTGCTTCCTCTCCGTCTGCCCTAGAAGCTGACAGCTGTCCAGTTGTACAAAATACCGCTGGAAGAGGACTGCAGACTCTGGCATGACACGTTCATGTTTAAAAATCATGGCGCGAATAGGACACCATCAAGAACAAAAAGCATCCTTAACAACGATGCCTGGAATCGAAATTGATAGAAAGAAAAAGAACGTTTTTCAGCTAAACAATATGGATTCTGATTAAGTTTTATAGAAACAGATGGAGAGTGTGGTACATACGATGAGAAAAGACAAAGGAAAGTTAAGATGGCCAAGAAAGGACAACAGTCATAAGGCGGGAAAGGAGTCAAAGGAGACAAGTAAAATGGACTGTCATGTCCTGGCTATGCCCCTAGCCATCTCTGCGCTGGGTTGGGGCCATAGTCAGGACAGGACAAAAGAAGGTGCCTCTAGGCACCTCTATTTAATTTTGGTCTCCCGATTTGGAGGCAGTAGTAGATCGTTGCCTCCAATTGGGGAACCCATTTATGTTGAATGTTTGGCCAGACTTGATGTGGATCATTTTGGTTTTTTGGTTTCTCATTGAACCTAGGCCCAAAGTCACCAGTAGCTGCTATTATTTGTTTCTTGTTTAATTAAAGCCTGGAGTTTCTTTGCAACCCTGTCTCTGCGTCTGTGTCATACCCCAACTACCGTGACATGGACGAAAATTCATTCTGTTTGACGACCTGGCCGACCGACAGTAGTCTCAAGATGGAGTGTCTCTTATGGCATCCTGGAATTATGGACGATACTAGGAACTTACGTGAATCATAATCAAATGTTTATTTCCTAGAATGTATCGTACCTAACCATTGAATGAAGCTGGAACTTATCAAGGAAACCTGATCAACTTCTTTGGTAATAGCCAAGCTTATTTAATTAAATATTACATGTAGTTTGAAAAGCACTTTGGTGGTATACAGCATGTTTTAATAGACATTTGAAATAGCCTGTTTAGTTCTGTCATGCTTGAACAAGTTTTAATGGGTATTCAAGAAATAGCCTGTTTTGTTGTGCTTTGTCATGTTCACTATGTAATTTTGAGTCAAACATTTTTATTGCGTTGATGATAATGTTTAAAATCGTTAGGCCTCAATTGTCTATTGATAATATGGGTAGGCTTTAACAGGCCCACCACATGGTAACCATCTGTTGCGTGCAGAGCAGTTTGCTAGCACACGTGGGTACATCTGAAAAATAGGGATAAATTAGAATTTGGTACAATGATTTTTTTAATCTGGTAAAATAGTCTCATGGTTGTCTTACAAAAGGTTAAAGTATCGTGTTTTCTCTCTCCTTATATACTGTATAAGTGGTAGAATGAAGAATCCACATATTGATAGTCTGACGTTAAGGAGACCGCTGTGTCCCATGAGGACAGCTTTTTGAATCCAATATATTTATAGCCTAAAAAAAGAGGGTAATCCAGCTAATGCAAGTTTATTCTCCACAATAAAATGTGATGTATTTTAAAAGCTGAACTGAGTTATTAAATAATATTAAATAATATAGTTTATCCTATTTGTATTTACCAACAATAACTGGGATAATACGTTTTTTTAAAACAGACACCTGATACTCGTTAATGGAGTTTAAATTCTAAGCTGGTAAAATGACTTATGAACAGATAGGGTATAGATGCAAGTGTTTATGGTCTACATTGAGCGTCCTTTGGATTACTTATTGTACCTTGATTTTGGTAACGTCATACATCTGTTTTCTGTCATCCACATCGCCATTCTTAAGAGTTTTCTTGATTTCCACCCTAATGTTGAGTTGCTGTGTAGATAATGAAAAGCACATTTTTATAAACCGTAAAAATATTAGATGAGTTGGACACTAAATCTAAATGTTCAGTTAATGAACGATGTTGGCAAAATTGAAAGTATTCTGTCTGATTTTTTTATGTGTGGGAATTTCAATTTTATATACTTTAAACAAAACAATTGGCCTTTATCCTGCCAGCAGTGGGTAAAGTCCTGAGCTTCAGGAAGGGGGGGAAGACTCCCTGGGATGGCCTCAACAAACTTTTCACATTACATCAAAGTAGCCTATTACTATGGGTTAAATTCGAGTGTTCAGACTGCTCTCATATGTGGTCATTTCACCAGCATATTCATTTTTGGATCATCAAACATTGAGTGAAAGCTAAATATACAGGTGCACCAGAAATGCACCTAGAAATCAGCCATGTCGTATAGTGGTGGTAATAATAACTTGTGTACTCGGTTGTCAAGCGAGAGAGTATTCAGTGTTTATTGAAGCATATTAGTAGTCTGTTAGCACATGTTGTTACAGGCTCAAACTCTTCCCTACTCTCCTCCGTCTCTGTCTACTCTCTCAACTGTAATGTGGGGTACAAGCTGTTAAATACCTTGAGGGGCGTGTTTACCTAGCAAAGCCAAGACACTAACCCCCACACCAAATGGTCAATGTAAACATTCCTGTGATTACCAGAGCGCATCCTACAGGGAGAAACTAAACAAAAGAAGGGTTTCCCTGTTTATCTCAATATCTAGTGTTGAAGCTAAACCTGCTTCACCCGAATAAGTTGATGAGATGAAGTCAATAAGAGAAAAATATTATAATCAATAATCAGCCAATTTTATTAATTACACAATCAGATATACCTGGAGACAAGTTTACCCACAAGTCTAAAGTTCCTTCCCCTCGGTGCGGTCTTTATAGCCTTTTCAGTTCCCGCCCCGTCCCTAATCTACCCCCTACATATACATTCTTTCTTACTCGCTAGGGCGTGAGTACTTGAATTCCTAATTGTCTTGCCTCTGCTCATAAGGTGCGGATCCCAGGTCAGCCCCCCTCTAACCAATAACATGTGTTTTTCCTGTTACTCCAGCACTTGTGGTACATGACTCCCCCTCCCCAGCCTGCTGCAGCTTAATTTCTATTCGGTACCTTTCTTGTTCCAACTTCCTCCTCAATTTCTACATCAACCTTAACATATTACATTAGCCGTTCTCACATTAATATTATTAACATATCACATTCGCCTTTATCACATTAATAATATTAACATATCACATTCGCATTTATCACATTAGTATTCTTAACCTATCCCATTCGCCTTTATCATATTATCATTCTTAATATTAGGCACATTCACTTCTAATGAAACATACATTCGTATTGTAGTTGTTAATGCTCAGATCCCACATTCCCCTCTATCAAACATTTAAAGAAAAACATTACATGTTTGATAAAATTACATGTACAATTCAATTCCTAATGAAAAGAAAAGGTTCAGACACTTGTTACAAACTAAGACAAAACAACAAAATGATTATCTGACCAATGAGGTCTTATTGTTCCTCAAATGAAAATGAATGTAAACAAGACAATTGACACACCACACTCCGACACAACTCAATGTATGACAGTCACCAATCCCGTTCCCACCTCAGATTATAAGGGTTGAGAAACATTTTGACATCAACAGTCTACTATCAGTGTTAACGGTGTTCAGCAGAAAATCTGTCGAAAAACATGACATCAAGATGAAACATTTCCCCAAGTCCATTGAACAATCAAACCCCCCTTGTCCGTATGAATATCCATGCGACAATATCATACAAAAGACTTATGCATATCCGGTTGCACCTGTTAAAGATTCTACCTTTAAAATTGGGAGAACGTCTTCCTTTGACAGGGACCACCCATAATAGGGAACAATTCACTATCCAAACACACCATGATAGCAGTCATAATGTAGATCATTAAGCACCATCACAAATACACCAAAGTCCAATATTGGGATTGTCATCGTACAGAGTTTCTCACCTGTCTTGCGAGAAACCAACATTCATACATACAAAGTCACCATATCAGTTAATTTAGGAAAATCTTAGATTGTAAGGAAAAAAGTTGGTTTTCAATCAAGTGTCCTTTAGTTCTCGTCTTCAGTTTTATTTGTCTTGCATCAGTGATGAAAAGTTCCAATGTCAGTTATTGCAGTCAGTGTGATGTGGACCCAGCAAATTGCCTGGTTGTCCTAACAAGTCAGTGTAGGTGTGTAGTAGAACAGTGAGTTTCCAAAACTTCACCAATTCAAGATAAACACCACAACAGTGTCTCCCACTGTGTCGGAACCATGTGACCTTTCCAGTCAACGGTCCCGTGTTACTCTGACCTGTAGCATGTGGAGTCCTTCAAGACTCAGGTGGATTCTCCTCTCATCTCGTTGTCGATGATTCATCTAGAAATGGAGTGTAAAGCCAAGTGATCTGACCCTGGCATCGTTCTGCCATGTGAGTGGTCAGGAAGATTTGAAACAGATTCAACCAGTGTGGTTGTTGAAATCCTTCTAGAACATGTTGCTTGTACTCACACACTGTTGTCTGTGTCCAGTCAGTGACGTGATGCATCATCAGAAGAGGGGTTGTGATGCCCCGATCTGTTGAATGTATAACTGCAAAACAACGATTAGTGTGGTTCAACAGTCCATCGGATTTTCTTCCACTGGGTATTGTTCCGTCAACTATGAATACAAAAGATCAGTCTGGAAAACTCATCAGACTGAAGCGTTCACCCTATTCAGACACATTTCCAGAAAAGTCTTTAACACTGTCCGCCCCAGCTCCGCGGTTCCGCGGAGCTGGCTCCTGCGGCATACTGTTATTAATAGATTATGAAGTTATATAAATTTCCCTTACCGTTAAGCGGCTAATTCCAATGAAGCGATTGACGTAGTTTTTGTTTACGTACGTGCCCCACAGCCTACGTAAGAAAATCACCAGGTTGCACCAAAATGGT
>JACXGJ010009562.1:0-23992 GCA_016801105.1 Esox niger | reverse complement strand
AGGGAGGGCACAGGAAGAGGAATGAAGGGACTAGGGAGGGCACAGGAAGAGGAATGAAGGGACTAGGGAGGGCACAGGAAGAGGAATGAAGATTACAGGATGGGGAGGTAGAGGCTATCACATTTTAAAATGTCCAACACTCAACTTATGATACTTTCTAGAAAGTTTGTATACGGTTGCATGAAAGGTCAGCATGTTCCCTATCACTACTAACACGTCCTGTTAAAGTCCTCAGTCTTCCCAGCACGTCCTCTTGCTGTCACATGTCCACCTGGCTCTGTTATTCATCTCTTTGTTGTGAATGTCATTCACCTCCGTCTGCATGTCTAACACATGGTCTGAATCACCCTTTTATATCCCTCTTCGTTACTGTCTCCCCTGTCACCGCTTATTTAACTCCCTGTCATCGGCCATCTATTTTGTTTGGGTTATGAACCACTCTGCATAATAAAACAATGCTATGTTTGTCTGTCTGTCTTTTAATTGTCTGACATTACCTAACATTTATGTTACTTTATCATTTACATTTGTTCTTGTTTGTCAATTAAAACTGTCAGTCTCTACATCGTCTCAATCACATTTCAGATTGAATCACTGTCACTAGTCCTCTAATGTCCGCTCCTCCTGTCACTCACACTTTAAAGACAAGTACTGAGTCATTTGTCAGAGTATTATGTCCTCTGCTGTTACATACCAAACTGGGCCTTTGGGTCAGTTACAAAACAGTCTTCTATTTGTCTGCATGCATTCCTGTTTTGTTAACAGGCTTCAACCAAATGTAACAGAGGAATGGGAAATTAATGTATTTCTTCTGCACATGTGTGGAGGAATTCATGTAAACCTGATGACTTGTTCATCTGTATGTAGCTGGTGCGTGCATGTTTGTGAGAGAGTGCCAGTTCATACCGTCCCTCGATTAAAACCGGGTATATAAATATAGTTGATCTATAATGGGCCCAGGGGCTCATATTCACCGCTGCTCCGTAATGTCCTCCTGCTCACCATTGGACCACACATCTCATTTCCTACCTAAGAGATACATGGTTTTTCAAAAATGAGATTTCAACTACAACAATTGATCATTAAGCTCAACAAATTGTTTAAAATAATTTATCTTATTTAATTTGGTTTTACTATAATCAGTAACTTACATTTTTATGGCTATACACACTTTATATTGTGTGATTCTTCCAAGTCGTTCTCTTGATGGTTGAATCTCTGACAGCCAAAATGAGGTGCATTATGTTTCTGTGGGTGTGCATGAAGGTGCAGTGACTTATTCTCTTATATAGCCCTACATGCAATAACGGATTCCTTTTTATAGCGCTACATGCAATAACGTATTCCTTAATGTAGCGCTACATGCAATAACGGATTCCTTAATATAGCCCTACATGCAATAACGGATTCCTTTTTATAGCGGTACATGCAATAACGTATTCCTTAATGTAGCGCTACATGCAGTAACGGATTCCTTAATATAGCCCTACATGCAATAATGGATTCCTTTTTATAGCGCTACATGCAATAACGTATTCCTTACTATAGCGCTACATGCAATAACGGATTCCTTTTTACAGCGCTACATGGAATAACGTATTCCTTAATGTAGCGCTACATGCAATAACGGATTCCTTAATATAGCCCTACATGCAATAACGGATTCCTTAATATAGCCCTACATGCAATAACGGATTCCTTAATATAGCCCAACATGCAATAACGGATTCCTTTTTATAGCGCTACATGCAATAACGTATTCCTTAATATAGCGCTACATGCAATAACGGATTCCTTTTTATAGCGCTACATGCAATAACGGATTCCTTAATATAGCCCTACATGCAATAACAGATTCCTTTTTGTAGCGCTACATGCAATAACGGATTCCTTAATATAGCGCTACATGCAATAACGGATTCCTTAATATAGTGCTACTTGCAATAACGTATTCCTTTATATAGCCCTACATGCAATAACTTATTCCTTTATATTGCCCTACATGCAATAACAGATTTCTTTATATAGCCCTACATGCAATAACAGATTCCTTTTATATAGCGCTACATGCAATAACGGATTCCTTTATATAGCGCTATATGCAATAACGGTTTCCTTTATATAGCGCTACATGCAATAACGGATTCCTTTATATAGCCCTACATGCAATCATTTATTCTTTTATATAGCCATACATGCAATAACGGATTCCTTAATATAGCGTTACATGCAATAACGGATTCCTTTATATAGCGCTTCATGCAATAACTGCCTGTTCACTGTAGATATATCTCAATATTTGATTGTGAGTTTGGTGAAAAAACAGAGCATGTAGAACAGTCAAACTCTGGGGTTTAAAACAAACAGCTGGCATGTCTTTGGTTCGTTGATGACCGCTTGTTATTCACCAGGTTCTGGTATTGTAGGGTTACATAGAAGATACATTAGGGCCATGGTGTGTCAGGAGTTAGTCAAAACATTAATGAGTGGGTCCTTTTGAAATGAATAACAGCTGCTGTACGACTCATGTGTTACGTCACAATGGCAGCGTCCAAGATACACGAGCCGTTGAGGGGTCATTCGGTCTTGTTTTGGATGGATTCTGGCGTAGCAGGTAGAACGTCACCGAGGCGTGGTCGTGGTGACACCAGCTTTTGTGTCCGTTGTTTACAAAGGATGGAGGACATAAAGAGCTTAGACTTCTGTCTGCAAACATCCTGTTGATCAAATGTAGTTATACTAATTCTTATTACTAATTGTTATGGATCAATCATGCCGTTTAGTTAGGCTTGATCGTTTAGTGTTTTTGCACAGTCTGCATTACATAACATGTCCAATGGGAAGAGCAGATGTTTCTTAACGATGTGACTTAACAATGGTAACAACACAGAACACGCACAGATGCTTTTGTCACAGTCAGGAGCATCTACGTTGTCCTCACAGTCAAGTATTTCCCCCGCAATTTTCAGTACGTGTTTATTTTTCTAAACTCAATCTCCTAGGTTTTGATACAGTCCAGTGTGAGGTTGGATCATTGTTAGATTTTCTTTACCAACTTTTAGATGAGCACTTGAAAATGTACTTGATGTTTGCCCCTGCCTGTTAAGGTCTTCTGTCTACTGCTCTCTGACCCACGGTGATCCTCCCCGTGCAGGTGGTGAGGCCCGGGCCCCCGTGGACCCCATGGAGCTGCAGAGCATCCGGCACCAGCTGGAGGACGCCCAGCGCTGGAACGCCTCCCTGCAGGCCCGACTCGGAGCCATCCAGAACCGGCAGGGCGGGGTGGGCGCCAACAACGAAACCGGTGAGAGCCAGGACACAGTACCATCTCATCACAAACAGTCCCCAGGCCTCCTAGAGAGGCCTGGGGACCGGAGGGCTGGAACCATGGCCCTGTCGCAGCATGGGTTGGAGGAGGAGACCCAACCCATGCTGCCCAAGCCTGGTCCTTTGGTCATTAAAACTGTTGTGTACATAACTCTTCTGCCCTCGTTCCCAGCTGACACCTTGGGTAGTTTCATGGCCGACCAGACATCCTACATGAGTATCTGTGTAGGAGAGGGAGAGGGCCTGGAGCACCTCTCTGTAGAAGAGCTCAGACAGAAGGTCAGCTCTCGCTTCGCTGCGCACGTACCTTTTTTTGTTTTATTTTTAAATGACGGTTTATAGTTTAAAAGTAATTCCGTGCTCTGGTTAATGTTATGTTCCGGCCACTGTGGTAATGTTGGTGTCGCTGTCGTAGGTGATGGAGCTACAGGACTGTATCAGCAGACTGGAGGCTGTGAATGTGGAACTGCAGAGAGGGCTCCAATTGGCTGAGGGCTCAGACCTCAACATATCATTTAGCAGCGCTGGAAAAGAGGTGGGCCCTATTACAAATTGCCTCTCCCCTGGCACCTCTGTAGTACTACTGAATTGTACTGGTTTATTTACCATGTTGTGTTAATTTAACCTTCTTCACAGACAGTTAAAATTCCTAATGTAATGTGTGTCACTTCATTTTTTAATCTTTAGAAAGTGTCTTGGGTTAATATTCCATTTGATATTCAGAAGTTGTGCCTAAAATCCTAACCAGGGGTCAGAGGCTGCCCAATGCCTTGTCACTGCTTCAACCTAGTCCTCCCCCTAACCCGTACTGCCATAACCCTTGACCCCGAACCCTCTTATATTTCTGTTGTTAGTTCGTTCTATCTCGTTACTGAACGCCTTCACGTCAGCAGGACTGTAACCAGTGTCTGTTTTCCCCTCTAAACAATTGCATCACGTCTCTAGTAAACAGCATATCCTCTTTGTCTGCCCTTCCTAACCCAGTCCCTGTTCTTTTCTTAACCCATGCCACATTGGACATGTCTCTGTCTCTCCATTCTGCCTTTGCCGTGCTGCAGTGTTGTCTTATGGATTCTGTTCCCTCATTGCATTTTTTTTTCCGTTACGAAGTCATGTGTGTCACATTCACCTCCCATCCCATTACTATAGCGTCATGTTCAGGGGACGGGCCGCGGTGTCCCTGGCCGGTACCGCGACAGTCAGGTGGACAGTGGCCTTGGACAGGTATGCAGCGCCGATGATAGAGGTTTACCCTGGAAAATCTTCATGGTCCAAAACACACTGAACTTCTCTCAAATCCGTGCATATTCTCCTCTCAGGTGGTAGATGGAATTCTGACTGACGACCAATTGGGTGACCCGGACGAGTCCAAAACACTGGTCCAAATCCAGGGTGAGAGATGCCCTCCCTGGTCTTTGAAAGGTTCCAGAGAGATCCAGTCTAAGAGCAAGCGGCGAGAAGAGTTGGAGAAAGACATAAACTGGGAGCAGCTCCGTTGTCTCCTGTCGGAGTGTGGGGCCGCGTCGTTCACTCACCTCGGGTGAGTTGTGAATCTTCTGTATAATTAAGACTAGATTGTCTTTGGCAATATTGTATCGTATTTAGCTTTTTTGACATAGGACAGTCAAATCAGAAGGAGCGTTTGTAGTGCTTCTTTACCGACTCAGGTCTTCAAGTGTCCCAAACAGCACACACTTCTGTTGTGACCCTGGACAGGTGCACCCGTTTCAAGTCAATGTGGGCTTGGTACTGACAAGTTGTTCTTGGCTACATAAAATGTGTACTGTTGGGGTTACTGGAGGACCCCAACAGTTATTGCATATTCCATCCTCTAAGAGGAGGTGGTGAATGAAATGTCTTGTGCATTTTTAGGGAGGAACTCAGGAGGTTGCGGTCTGAGAATGCGAACCTGAGAGGTCAACTAAAGGAGGAGAAATCCACCGAGTCTAAAGAAAGTGCCGACACCTCGGGGGACAGCGGTGATGGACAGGCCGATCTCCGCCAGACAGTAGAGAGGCTGAAGTCAGAGGCTAAAGGTCACCGCAAGGTCATCAAGCTGCTGAAGGAGCAGTTGGAGAGGACTGAAGCCATTGTGGACGGTCAGTCAGAGGTGGAGGTCGCTGGTGGCCAGGAGAAGAAGAGGCTGGGTTTGGAGGAGGTGGGACCGCACATCAGAGGGAAACTGCCTAAAGGAGAGGAGACTGGAAATCTCCTCATGAAGCGTACTAACGGACGCTCACATCGCGTCGTGAGAAATGGGGTGTGTACAGTCGCTGAGATGAGTCGGAACATATCTCCTAGAGATCAGATATTAATCCTGTTCCGCTGATGTTTTCTGTATTGCAGGCGCTCAAGTCTCGTCTGCCTGTTCCTGTCCGTCGAAACAAACTGGACGCCGGCACCGGCAGGTTGTCTGTGGACCAGGATTCTGTCTCATTTTCAGCACGTCTAAGAGGAGAAGCACTACAACAGCTGGACCTGGACGACCACAGGGACCAGCAGGCTTGTTCCGACTCTGACTCTTGCAGTTCTCCTGGAGCCTCCCAGCCCTGCAGCCCCGGATCAGAGCACGGCAGCACCACTACTGAGCCAATCACGAAGGGCCTGGAGATGGAGTTCCTCCGAGCTCAGACCCCGACCGATGCCGAGCTCCTGTCCCAGCTTGAGCTCCTCCATCAGGAGTGCCAGGACAAGGAGCAGCTGATAGGCCGTCTAGAGGAGCAGATGATCGGGTGGGATGCGCTGCAGGCCCAGCTGCGAGAAAAGGACCTTCTGAACCAGCAGTTTGTTGAAGCCCTGCAGGCCGCTGAGTCCACCATCGCCTACCTCACCGCCTGCAACCTGGACCGGGATAGAGAGGATGGAGTGCCAGCCTCCCCTGGTCCAGAGTCCAACCTCCACAAAGCCCTGGAGGGCAAAGAGAGACTCAACAACCAGCTGGTGGACTGCCTCCGCATGGTTGAGAGGACCTTTGCTTCGCTCGGCATTCTGTCTTCATCCTACGACAGCCAGGATGCTCATTCCGACCCACAGGAGCTGTGCGCGAGGCTGGAGGCGGCCCTTCGGCAGGTCACCGCCTCTACTGGCTCCCTGGTCCTAAAAACCAAGGCACATGGACCTTCTGGTGGGTCCATGGGGCCTGGTGCAGAGCAGAAGAGCCAGGTTGACAGCCTACAGGAAGCACTGTGGGAGCAGAGCCGGATTAACGCAGAGCTGCAGGAGAGGCTGAAGGCTGCTGTCGCAGCAAAGCAGGGCACCACCAACTCTGCCCCCGCAGGCCTGGAGGACAGCTACACCAGACAGCTGGATAGAGATCAAAAGGAGCTTCAGAGAGGGAATGAAAAATCAAAGTTTCACAGTGGCGGAGGAGCGCATAATAGTATAACGTCCGATGAAAAGAGCAGCCTTGAATCAGAGCAGATGGCCCATTGTTTCTCAAAGTGTCTCAGGGCAACGGAGTCTGCAATAGCCTCACTCACAGCTCACTGTATCAACACAAGCACTAGTACCTCTACCACAACCAGGGCAGCTCAAGCCAATTCAGACCTACAACAGCAACTAGATAAGCTACAGAAAGCCCTTCAGGAGAGAGAACTACTAGCAAAGCTCGGCATCACTGAACACACTCACAGACAGACCGCCAGGTCTCCGACCCAACACACAACTCCTGGGGTCAACACTGGATCCGCCTCTCCCCTAGAACTTCACCGGAACATTCACTTCCTCCAGAAGGCCTTCGCCGACCTACAGGAGGAAGTACGCCGGGCGAGGGAAGAACTGCCACGCGAGCCTGGAGCGTGGGTACCACCGCTAGAGGTCCAGGCCCAGCTAGAGAGCCTGCAGAAGGCTTTGAAGGAGAAAAAGAGGGTATGTAAAAGCCTGGAGGAGAAGCTGGCCACGGCCCAATCTGTCCTAGCCCTGCAGAACAAGAAGACCAGTGACGGAGCAGCACAGAGAGGTAAGCGAACAATAGCAGAGGGGAACATTTTGATCAAATACATACATTTTCAAATTGCGTTACTTGCTGCTATTTACAATTGTGGTCCTTTGAGACAAATCTGTTAGCTACCCTTTTTTTTTATTACAAAGAGCTTTGAAATTAGCTTTATTTGTAATATTTGCATTTTTCAGGTGTTTTAATTAAATAATAATGAAGAAGGTGTACAACCTATTGCTGTGCTTGCTGTTTGATAGAAATGTGCATAGACCTCTTGCAAGAAGTGCATGTACTGATACTGCATGACAGTAAGCCCTTGAACAACAGGTTTTAAAGCACTAAAGGGATTATATATCGAAATGTGTCCCGTTTTACTCTTAGCATGACAAATGTCAGTGGTCCTGTATAGAATTACACAACTATCTGTGTTATTAACACAAATGTCGACGTGGTGATGTTTTGAAAATGTTGACCGACACAATTCAGATACAATAATGACATCATGTCATCAGTATTTCATCAAGCCGAATGAGAAAGAGCGAGAGATCCCGAAATGCCTGTGGAGCTTTTCTTCTCTCTCACCCTTGACTGCCTGCGTGTTGCTTGTAGCGCCTCTGGAGCAGGATGACAAGGGTGTGCAGGTGGACCTGCAGGACTTGGGTTACGAAACCAGTGGCAAGAGTGAGCCTGAGGTGGATAGGGAGGAGAGCAGTAGCACAGGTAGACCCCAATGTCCAGTCTGGACAGTGTCTAGACCGCGTCTAGATGGAGCATGTCTGCCTGTTACGGGGACACTAATAATGGTTGGGTTAGTGGCATCTGCAGCATGAGGAATGATGAATGAACACTGGTCTGTAACAGTTCAACTACTGCACTTTTTCCTTCTGGTTTGATTATCGCTCGCCCTCCACGCTGGTGTGTCCGGTTACTTAAAGTGGCTTCCTCTTTTTGTCTCCTTTGTTTTCACTGACATAAATGGCAGTAAACGAGCATTTCTTTCCGGCGGTATCAGGTCATATAGTGGAGAGGTGTCTGGGAGACCAGGAGAGGAAGTACTTTCAGACTGAGCTCTAATGTCTGCATGAAAACCACCACTGGCCTGTAACACTGATTTAAAAACCCAACCATGCATCGTTTTGGTCTGTCAATCACACGGCCTCTCCTGTCTGGTTTAACCAGGGCACTTGACTATATCACACGTCTGTCTGTGTCTGTGTTTGTCTTGCATGTGTACGCTGTGTCCTGGAATGACTTGTTCTATGGAACACTGGAACTATTACTATTCTTCTACTATTTCACCACAACCAACCGTACTTCATCACAAAAGCTCTCCGTTCTGCTTTCCCTTTGCGTCTGGTCTCTGTCACCCTCAAATGTTTTTCAATCTGTCATTTTCACCTGTCTGATCATATCTGTGTGTTTGATGATGCCCCCCCTCCAGACATGAAGCTTGTCCCCAGCGCCAGCAGCTGTCTGCCCTCCCTGCTGAAACGCGACCAGGAAGAGCCCTCGTTCTCCTCCACAGAGAACCTGGACATGTCCTCTAGCGCCTCCTACCCCAGCTCCCCTGCTCTCAGCTCCCCAAAGGTTTTAAACTGGGTTTTTACACTTCTATTTGCACTTCTGTTGTCTGGTTGTTTGTTCTGAATCTGTTTTCATTTTCACCCCTCTGTCTCTGTCCTGTCACCGTCCAGGTGTGTCTGAAGAGCCTCCAGACGTTCGACTCCTATGGCCTGTCTGAAGATCCGGTCCAGCTCAAGGCCCAGGTGGTGGAGCTGAAGACCCAGCTAGAGAGTGGGCACCGGGAAATCCTCCACCTCCAGTCCCTGCTCCGCCGCCACGCCTCCCTATCCAGCGAGCTGTCGACCGCTGCTTCTGACTGCCACGTCGCCACCGGAGGTTCCCCGGGCTCCGAGAGGCCCGGGGATGGAGGCAAAGAGGGCGGTCAGGATGGAAAGCAGGAGGGGTCGAAAGAGAAGATGAGCCGTGTGAGTGTGGAGCTGGAGAGGGAGCGGAGCGTGAACGGGGGCGTGATGGAGCAGCTGCAGCAGGCCCAGCATCGCAGTCGGTCGGCCTCTCCTGCTAGGTTGGTGCTCAGCCTTTAAACCTAGCAGGTTCTATGCATAGTTTTTACCTTATTAAAAACAACAAAAGATGTCTTTACTGTATCAATTTCTGATTATATCCCCGAATTAATGTTTATTTATTAACGACTTTGCTTCTAATTGCCATTTCTGAACCCTGTCCCGGGATGTGTAACATGACTACCATCGCTAGTAGACTGATCGGTTTGGTTCCTAAGAAATGAAGCGGGTCTCCTCTGGCTCTTGCAGGATTGACTCTTTGGTGCAGTCCCAGGCGAGGGAGTTGTCCCAGCTACGTCGTCAGATCCAGGAGAGCCGTGGCCTGGGAGCGCTGCAGCGGAGGCAGCTTGAGGAGCTCTCCAGGGCCTTCGAAGAGCTGGTGCAGGCCAGCGACGTGGACTACTGCCTGGGAGAGGTTTTCCGTGAGCAGCTGGACAAGAGCCTGGATGTCCTGGAGAGGCTGGAGGACCGGCTGGAGAAAGGTAAGCAAAGACAAAATAATGTCTCAAAACTTCGTATGCCGTTTTGAGTGAATTTTCTTAGACCTTAGTGTTCAGAGTTGTTTAGGGAGAGTGGCGTCTTCACCCGTGTGAAAACAAAGTCTACAGCGATCAAACCAATTCACAGTAGATTTTGTTCACTTTGCATATGGCAGGTTCATATTTTCCAAATCTTTTTGCAGTGCATTTTCTTGCTAAAAAACACACATATCCCCCAGTGCCCGGAGCCATCATAAGAGGCCTGTCAAGCCTTACACTGCACACTGTCCAAAAGGTCAACCAGTTGAATCTTTCAGTTACCAAGATACTTCTGTATTTCTAACCAATCGTGAGAGAGACAGCAGGGTCTCTCTCACGATTGGCTGACGAGCGGGCAGGTGGGACAGGCAGAGCGAGAGACCAGTGAGATTTACATGAGACAGGCCTTTCAACATCCCCCTCTCTCCCTCTTCAGGAGACGCTCACCTGGATGTTGAGGACGGGGCGGCACTGGAGCTGGCACAAAGGTGTGTCTCCCTCTTACTGCGCTCACGCACGCGCGCGCACACACACACACACACACACACACACACACACACACACATCTGAGTCTGGCCTTAATGCACACTCCACTTGGCACACATGAATGGCTTGACCCTGTCTTCCCTTTAGGATATGTCTGAAAGATGTTGTTCAGCCAACCAAGCATCATTGACCTGACTAGACAGCCCTGTCGTGACCCGATTCCCCTAAATCCATAGATTACTGTGGTCTTACCGAACACTGTGTGTCGTGGTGTCAAAATTAGAGGACTATTTTCTCTCAACCCTCTTGCCTGCCACTGCTCTGGACAGCGCCAACGACACGCTCCATCTGGACTTACCGTACCAGCCAGAGGCTGAAGGTGAACCACGGCCGTCGGGTGGCACCACCGCCACCCGACTGCAGCAGGAGGTTGACCACCTGCGGCTGCAACTAGAGGGCGAGAGAGAGCTGGCCCACCAACAGGTCTGCTTCCTGGTCCAACAGAACCAGTGTTTGGCTGAGTGCGCCCAGGAGCAGCTGGATTTGTGAGTGGCCCACCATCAAGAGCGCATTGGCGAGGACAATCGCATGAGTTTGCTGTGTGAAGATTTTTTTTATTCTTTGACTGCGACGCGTCTTCCTTTTTCTGCTGGTTTCTTGTGGAATGATTCGAGACCTGTCCAAAAGGAGTAATAATTACCCTTCAGTCTGTTTCTGGTACGGTGTGTGTGGTGGCGTTGTCCTTTGACAGACATCTATATGGTCCATCTCTTGTTTGATATGGAATTTCTTGTTGACACAGGCCGCTTGTGGACAAGTCAGGTTCTCACTTCTCCCTCTCTGACTATGATGGTTCTCTGTTAGACTGTTTTTTCCAGCCGTAGGGAATATTTTGTTTCCTTTGCACTCACCTCCCATCCGTTCTCTCTCCTGTCTAAGGCTTTCCAAAGCGTTACAGGAGAAGACCCTTCTGGTCCAGAGCCTACGGAGTCAACTACGAGGCCGAACTCCCAGCAGCCACCACGACTCGGACTCTGAAGTTTCAGACAGGGTGTCTAACCCAGCCACGACATCCTGCCACAACAGCCCCAGGAAAGCAAATGGCAACCAGGGCTGGCATGGTATGACATCTTAAAGCTAATTGTCTTCTCCATGTTAGTGTTTTTTTTCCATTTCTTTCCATTATCGAAAATGACCCAGGTTTTGTTTTTGGATTGTGGAGCGTTAAGCTAATCTTCTAGCGTTAGCTCTCTTTGAAATATGGATGCCCCCCGGAGCTAGCTGGGCCCAGTGCCGTTGAGATTGCCTTTGAATCCCTGTCAATGTAAGGGCACTGGTACTTCTGTTCCACTCAGTCCCATTCGGGATCAGTCAGGCATCCCGATAGGACAAAAACGACCGGCCAAGGGCACTAGATTTAAGTTACAGCCCCCCCCCACCCCTCTCCACTTAAAACTGCATTATTTAGTGCCACCTATCTGGTTTAGTCCTCTAACTCAGTTTCACTCTGAGTGTGGAGAGCGACAGCTATTATGGATATGGGTTATGTTGTGGTAAGACACGAAAGAGGAAAGCTACTTAACAACTGCCATTGAGTTTCGGTGCTGTGGCGGTGTGGATGCTAGCGTGGCGGTGTGGATGCTAGCGTGGCGGTGTGGATGCTAGCGTGGCGGTGTGGATGCTAGCGTGGCGGTGTGGATGCTAGCGTGGCGGTGTGGATGCTAGCGTGGCGGTGTGGATGCTAGCGTGGCGGTGTGGATGCTAGCGTGGCGGTGTGGATGCTAGCGTGTCGGAGCACTATGAAAGTGTCCGTTGGCTAGGCTAACGTAGCGGAGGATTTTCCACTGTTTTCCATTGTGGCCGAGTTAACCAAGAGCATTTTGCAGTGTTGGCGCTAGGCTGTTATCCAGCCAGTCAGTGGATGTAAGGGTGAGAGTGGAGTCAGATGGCATCGCATCGAGGACAGTGGAAAATGACACTTGAAGCTTCCGATGATAAAGGCATGGGGATATTACCGGGGACAAACGTGACTTACTGTAGGCTTCTGTTTGAGTGTTATTAAGGCTATGTAATGCAAAGGAAATGGGAAATAATCTAATCCTAACCTTTTTTTCATCCAGGAATGAAAGAGTCCAAGGGCTGCTCAATGTCGGCTCCAGAATGTGTTGCCCAGCGAACCGAGGATGGGGGTATGTCTGGACAGGAGGGGTGTGCCGGGCGGCTCCAAGAGCTGCAGCGGGAGAACAGGCATCTGGCACAGCAGCTGCGTAGCAGCATGGAGATGAACGACGCGCTGCGTAGCGAGCTGGAACTCAACCGATCCATCCTGGTCCAGGGGGGCTCCACGCCCCTCCACACACAGGACGAGCGGCACAGGCTGGGGCAGAGCCCGGGGACGGCTGGGGGGTCCCCACACAGCAGGGAGAAGCATGGTGGAAGGGGACACCTCACTTCACAGCAGGACACTGCTCAGCTACGCGGCATTAACCCAGGTAGGGTGTGCGTGCGTGCGTGCGTGCGTGCGTGCGTGCGTGTGTGCGTGTTCCTCTGTGTGTTCTGACTCACATGGCCTCTCTCAGACGTGTTAGCGGAGCACCTGTTGGAGATCAGAGCCCTGAGGCAGCGTCTGGAGGAGACCATCCGCACCAACGACCGGCTCCGGGAACAGCTGGAGAGGAAACTGGCTGAGGTGGAGAGAGACCCAGGTACACACGCACACACACACACACACACACACACACACACACACACCATGCAGGCCTCCACTCTGAGTCAGTTGTATGGACTCCCTGGCTGACAGGTGAATACTGCCACAGAACTGAACTTCTGTGTTAAACTTTGACCTCCATGTTAACCTGACTTTACTGTGTGTGTGTGTGTGTGTGTGTGTGTGTGTGTGTGTGTGTGTGTTTCCCAGCGGCCACTAACATCTTCATCAACGGCAGCGAGGAGCAGGGTCAGCTGACAAGTGAGCTGCGTCACCTCTGGGGTCAGAACCGGGTCCTGAAGGAGCAGCTTAACCTGGGTTCCAGAGGTAACGATAACCCATTTGTGCCCGTCTCTGTTCTGGTCCGTCTTGTACATTCCATTGACTGACTGGTTAAATCAAGTGGCTCTACGTGGAGCTGCTCCGATAAGGCCAATAAAACCCCAGCAAACAGAGGCTGGAGTCCTTGTTAATGCATAATACAGGCGCTGAGTTGACTGGGATTGTATTAATCGGTCACACCGTCTACAGACAAGCAGAAGGAGAATGAGAAGCTTCGCGAGGCGCTGGCCAGACGGACGGCCAAGCTGGAGAAGAGCCGGAAGGAGTGTGAGGCCCTGAGACGAGAACAATCTCTCCTCCAGGAGCGCCTGGACCGAAGCACCCAGGAACACGCTCACCTCCAGGACACACTGCACTGCAGCCGTGAGGACATCCACCGGTAATACAGACAGACACATACCGGCACAAATACCAAGGACACCACGTTCAAAATACACAGACAGGCAAGCGAGGAGAGGTGCTGCTCCTGGGCCCCATCCATACTGACCTGTGTTAATGAGACTGGTTGGGGGGGGGTGCCCGCATGCAGCAGGGAGACTACTTTGTGCCAGCTTCAGCGTCGTCCAATCCTCAACGGCACTGGAGCTGGCACAATGGTCTGTCTGTCTGTCTTGTCAAATACACCATGCACGTGATCACCTGTTCCTGTGTAGAATGGCGTGGGTTGTAATAAACAAGGTTATAATAGCAAGTGGCTATCAGTTATCAACTGCTCACATCAAAGACCAACAAGGCAACATGCTGGAAATAAATTGGCCAATTTTGTTTGCTTTTCAACAGCATGGCGGTTCAACAGGGGGTGGTTAGGGATAGTTGTGCGTTGATTAGACAGCATCTGGATGTCTGTATTGTGTGATTCTTGCGAGAGTTGATTAGGACAATTTGAGGTCAAAAAAATTGCAGGCACCTTCAGAAATGTTTGGCCAGCTTCTCATGAATGAGTTCAGTCCTTCAGGCAGCGGACTAAAAACCTGTTGGAAACGTGTGTGTGTGTGTGTGTGTGTGTGTGTGTGTGTGTGTGTAGTTTGCAGTGTGATGTTAAGGTGCTGAGGCAGCAGCTGTCAGACAGTCAACATCTCCTCCAGTCTCTACGTGTGGAACAGCAGGTCTACGAACAGATGAAGACTAACCCTGGGACTCACAAACATACAGGTACTACACACACACACACACACACACACACACGTAGTGTCCTGGACCAGTCAGTCAGATCAATGTACTGCCAATACACTGATATGATGATATGACCTTCTTGAATACTGTCACCAAAACCGGGTCAAATCCATAGGAGGTACTTGAACCCTTCCGCTTGGTTCAGCCCACGGTTCTATTTGTTGAATAGTGCTGGTGACTGACCACTCGATTCATCAATGTCAACATTTTGCCTAGCTGTTTCTGATTGACTTTTATTTTGAAGAACTCAGTGGCACAGGCCAAGCGTCCGGTCCTGGGACAGGGTCTGGGTCAACCCAAGTGGACCTGGGGGAACTGCTGTCAGAGATCCGCCACCTGAGGTTGCAGCTGGAGAGGAGCATCCAGACCAACACGGCCCTGAGGCAGAGACTGGAGGAACAGCTGCTCAGAGGCTCCAACCGCCCAGACACCATCAATATCAACTATCTACTGTCCACCTCAGGTAAATATACTGTAGGTGTATCAATACGTTAAATAACTGGACTGTGCCAATCTCCTACAGTTCATTCTCATTCATTCCCAGAGGTGAGCTTTAAGGTGCTACATGTGTGATTTATCCTTCATGTGGAAATGGCAGTTGAAATGAATTATCCTCAGAATGCTCACACTGACTTTACCCTTAGTGAAGTTGTCCCTGTGGTAAGACATTTATTTGTTATAGGAAATATATTTCACACCATATTGTAGATCATCGTCACAGCCTGTCTGTTTGTTCTTTCACTAATACACTGAAAATCATGATAGCTGTTCATTCACGTTAGTCTGTTCATTTTGTCCTGTTTAAATGTCATGAAATGGGTCATCAATTATTCATGGTTCTCTGGCTGTCTGCATTTGCTCCTGACAATTTCGCTTGGATGTATTGTTTCACTTTCAAGACAAGCAAAACGATTCTGTCCCGACACTTCGTCTGTCACACTGTTTGGTGTTCGGACACTGAAATCCAAATGAATTACCTGGAATTGTCTTAGTATTCCCTTATTTGTCGCTCTGTGAATGAAACGAGACGCCCTCGTCCTAATCCAAACATGGCAGCTTAACCAACCCGTTTCAGACAGCCGTACCAGCCGCTGTAATCTGGCTCCTGTCACGGTGCTTTGTGACTCGTGCTACCAGCTACATTACTTTTTCCCCACAGACAATAACAGAATAATTGGGTCTTAATCGTATTCTGAAAGTTCTCGGTATGTTGTGATGTATATGAACATGTCTGGTGTTGTATTCCAGAGGAGGGGGGCCGGTCCTCTGGTCGAGCAGATCCTCTACGCCACTCCTCTTCTCACGGTGACACTCTGCTCGGTAAGACTCAGCACACCCATCCACACGTCTTACTGACTGGTCTGTAGTTACGCCACAGCAAATGGCACCGGTTTTACCGGTGTCTGGTGCGTGGTAACTGACCGTGCGTGTCGGTCTGTGAGCGTCTTCGATCCTCTCGTATGGACCGCCTGTGTTCCCCTCCGCCAGACCTGAAGCGCCAGGCTCAGTCAGAGATGGACGCCGTGTCCCAGTGCAGTCACAGTTCCGAGGACACCGTCTCCGGCTCGGCCCCCCCTCTGTCCCGCCTGGTGCCCGGCCACCGCCTGTGGGCCAACCGGCAGGGGCGCCATGTCCTGGGCCTCATCGAGGACCACAACGCCCTCCGCAAGCAGATCTCTGAGGGCAGGAGGCTCCTCGGCACCATGGAGACACACCTGCAGGACTGCCTACACGCTGTCAGCCAGCAAGGACCTGACAACCAGGTAGAATGACCTCTCTGAACAGGATACCGTAGAATTCCCTGGTTTTGTTTCACTTTTATTCTGAATGAATTTGAACCCAAAAAATTCTAATGAAAATGTCACATCAATGAGGCACAGTTTGTATGCTTGGTAAACATATTGGATCTGTAGTGCTTTACCAGCTTTAAGCACGATAACAAAGACACGTGGCAGAGCAGTTTAACTAAATAAAATACTTTTCGATTCATCACGTCCCTGTATGATGTCAGTCCACACTTTGGCTTTGTTCAATGTGCAGTTGAACAACTAACTGTTTAGCATTAGTCCAACGGCAGTCATTGGTAGCCACAGCAGGTGGGTATCTCAACAGGGTTAGATGTTCATGCTCAGGGCATGTTTGTTGCTGTCCAGGTGTTGGAGCAGGGTCATCTGAAGGGGCTGACTGGCGCTGTGAACACCATGCAGCAGGTCCTGGAGGAGGCCAGCCGCCTGCTCAAACTGGTCTGGAGGGTCTCCCTGCCCTCAGGCCCGGCCACCACTGGAGGGGACGGTAGCTGCAACCAGCAGGTACCCACACGCCCTTTTCATCACGCTTGAAAAGTAGAGACAAGACAAAGTGTGTAAAGTAAGGTCACATCCACGGAGACCCGTTTGCCCAGAGCCGCATCTTGCTAGCTGGTTTTACGTTGGATGGGCTGATCTACTCCACTTTTCGCGCATACTGTGACTGAAAAAAAGAATTTTTGTGAACATTGAATAGAATGTCTTGAATTTAAAAAACGAAAAAGCTCCTTTCTTCCTGTTTCCAGGATGAGCTTTTGAAGAGTGAGATCGCCCGTCTGAAGAGCCGTCTGTCCCAGCAGGAGAAGCTTCTGACTGGGGCGGTCAGGCGACTGCGCACCACTAACCAGCTCAAGGAAGGCATGGAGAGGGTCATCATCGACCAGCGTAAGAACCCGTCTAAGGGAACAATGACAAAGAGCTCGTAACACTGGTTCAGATCCAAACGTGTATTTTGTGTTTTTGTTTCCGACTAGTGTCCATAACCCACGGAGTGCTGAAGAAGGCCAGGGGGAACCTAGAGGTGGGGACCATTCTGTCACGGTCCTGTCAGACCGAATGTGTAGACTAACTGCAGCGTTTTCACACTATTAATGTGCCGTCGTCTCTGCTTTCTTCTCTCACTCTCTATAAATGTGGGCAAATTTCAGACAAATTACTGTTCTCTCAATGGGCTGAAAGGCTTCTCTGGAGGACCAGGGGAAGGTAATGGTGTGTCTGGTGACAGGGATTTCCGTGGTCCTGATGCATGACTTTCCACAATGACGGAGTGTGTCAGGGCTTGGTTTTTGCAAAGCTCTTACGACTTGGTTCTCTTGCACAAATTCACACTTGAAAGTAATGACTGTGCATGGATTGGCATTCGTAGCTGTGAATGCCATCTGTGCCAGCTTAAAGCACCTTGTTATTGGAAGTGCAGGCATTCAGTTATGCCATTGTCCCTTTGTTTTCAAATACACAATATTACCTAAATCTATAGATAAGGCCAGCAAGGCTGTATATTTGTTGCATTTGTGTCAAGCTAGTCTCGCAAGGCCACATCTGTAATCTCGTCTGAACATTCTAGATATCTCCAAATAAGTCCTGTTGTGTCTTCTAGCGGTGCGTTAGTGAGATATAGTGGTTGAGTTCAATCAAATGGATTTAATAAAGCCCTTTTTACATCAGCAGTTGTCACAAAGTGCTTTCACAAAACAACCGGCCTTAAACCCCGGCGTTGTAGTACTGTGCTTGACATTTCTTGTGATTTTGCAATCATTCTTCGGTACAATTGATACTAACGAACGTGTGAACTTTTGATCATAAACAAAAAAAACATGGTGTCCAACCTGGAATGAAAGTATTCATTCTAGCGACATCCTTAATGTATAGGTAACTTCCAAGTGAGCTGACAAGCCATTTACAACAAATTCACTCCCTTGCAAAAGCAAGAATGTTGTTTTCATGGACTTGCGTGTTGCATGCAAAGGACCTTTGAACGCACCTGACCCCATTGCATGCTGGTCATTCTTTGACTCCCCAGACCCATTCAGTCTAATTCTGTAATGCTCTTGGTTATTGGAGATTTATTTTGATGGTCCTTGAAGTAATAGCATGGCATGTTCTCATCTTTGATACATCGATTGTAGTGGGGGGAACAATGACCTGGTGAAAATTGTGTTGAAATTCTGGGTTTTGTCTATGGACTCCCCCCAGACCTTCATTTGATAGCAGATACGAAGGTATAATCTACTGTGGCCTAATGAGTCAGAGAGAAGACGGACTCATTGGCAGGTGCAACCTCTAACAGACTGAGCCATGGCTGATTTACTTATCTGATGCCGTTGCCTCTACAGGAGATCCCGGTCAGTGGGCAGTGATCGTCACACCGTCAGGATCCCCCGATGAGTGAGTGTCCTCATCCTCAGAGGAACAACGCCTCCCACTAGAGCTACTAGCTTTGATGGAGCGCATC
Source organism: Esox niger (assembly GCA_016801105.1). Taxonomy (NCBI): domain Eukaryota; kingdom Metazoa; phylum Chordata; class Actinopteri; order Esociformes; family Esocidae; genus Esox; species Esox niger. Next base: position 5,161 of record JACXGJ010009562.1, on the reverse strand, counting down.
AGTTTACGGTACCGCGCTTTCCATGTTGCCTCTCCAACTGCATGGAGGTGAAATACTGTAATAGTGTTTTACCGTATAATCCCTAGTTTTCTCCTGATCAGTTCAGATGACGGATTTACATCAAGGATGGGAAACCACTTTACAGTAGGACATGTTGCCTAATTAACCTGTAAGTCATTCTTTCAGGCCCCTCCCCCTGCTGTAATACTGTCTGTCTTTTAAGTAGCTTTGCCGTCAAATAATTGGAAGGTTTTACTGTACTTGTACACCTGCCTACATGTTGCGCAATATTTTCGGTACAAACGTTGTAAAAGGATATTTTGAAAAAGGATTGTGTCCCTTGTAAATATGCTGTTTCCCTTACATTTCTTTAAAATCTTTTATTTTTATTTTATCCTTTTTATACAAGAAACCTATTTTAAATGGAGAAGATGTATTTTATTATGAAGGCTCTTTCCTTTATGTTAATTGTGAACTATTGTCTTGGGCTACAGAGTAATGTGCAAATGCATTAAATTGGCTTTGCTTTAACATGTGTCCTTTAATGTCTTTAAAGCACAAAGACCTGAAAGTGAAGACTTGACAACAAATAAGATGTTCTACAAAAAAATCCTTTATTATTATCATCATATAAACATTTCTTATTTGAAGTACAAATCTTGCCAGTTCCTTTTTACTGTATGAAGAGAGCTTCTTGTTTTTGATGCACCCAACTTCACAGCAATAAGAAAAACAAATAATATTTTTGAAAAGATGCACATCCCTCCATCCAAGCATTATAAAAATCTCAATTGTGTAGAAAAATAGCAAATAGATAAACTAGGCAGGTCATTTAAGCAAACATTTAGACTAAAAAGTTGTTACTACATAAAGGTATCCAAAGTGACCATTGACATGGTTGTTTTTTTGTAATGTGTACTGTCGGAAACGGCCTATAGAACTAGGCCAACGGGAAGACTGATGCTCAATAGCACCAACGTCTTCCTGTCTAACCTCAATGATCACAGAGTGTACTTTATGCTGGCCCTCAAAAGCAGGTTGATCTGTTTAGACCTACGCTTTGGTCAAATGAAATGTCCAACTTGGGTGCGTTTGAGGCCACAAGGCATTAAAATCAGTTTTAACTGTAGGGGAGAAAGATTTCACTCGAAATTACAGCTGGTAAACAACTACAGGTCACTGTCCTCCAAATAATTTAGGTCTATCCGAGTTGTCTTGAAAGCACAATTGTTAGTTATGCATTAGTTCTCCCTAGCTTGGATGGGAGCATTTTTTTTTAAACATTGTTGGCACTAGTTACAGTACCCTGGCTAGATGTTACAGAAATCTGGCCTAAATGGCTACACGTCAGATGTATGACAAGTAGACAGACTTCGGTACAAAATGCAGTGTGAAAAGTACACTTCATACTTACACATTCAGAGAAAGGTCAGGTGTGCTGCCTCTGCAGAACCAGTCCAGCGGGATTGATTTATCCAACATGAACGGTACAGTATTCTGGTATGGTAAAGGGGGTTGTGTCTGAGCAGAATACAAAAGCCGTGCGTGACCAAAGTTTTTCCGACCCAGGGGTCTTCCTGGCCAGTAGAAAGTCGGGGACGTGGTAGTTTATCGCTGCACGTGTCGTACGAAGGCCTGCACCATCTGGATGAACGGTTCCTGACCCTCCTGGCTGGACTTGGCGCCCGGGGTGGTGGGCTTGGTCTGGGGGGAGGCCAGCAGGCCACTGGCCGGGGATGAAGGGGACCCACGGCGGAAGTGACGGGACAGCGTGGACAGCAGTGTGCTCTGGAGACAGAACGGACACTCATTTCAAGCAGAACCCATTATGATGCGTGAGACGCGTATTAAAATGGGCATCTAGAACGGGTATGGGCTGCAGGAAGGCTATCAGAAACACACAGACATGAACACCCAGCAGACGGGTACAGGAAGGGACAGGAGGAGCAGAAACAACGCTGGGAGTTCGATCCAAGGAGAAAGGCTCACCAGTTCAGAGCTTAGCTCCTGTTTGAGTCTCTGTTTGTCTCTGGGGGCGATTCCGGGGTCCTTCAGACACCGGACAGCCTGGGAGATGAGTACGTAGAAACAGTTCTCCATGGTGAACACCAGCAGAGACCTGGAAGGAGTCGCATACCAGTTCAGAAATCAGAAACATCCAATTGGACGGAACAACGATTGTTCAGTTTCGCTCAACAGTCTTACTTGAGGGCTTGAGTTTCCTCTGAGGAGCCCAGGGACGCAGCACTCAGAGACCCCGGCTCCTTCTTCTCTACCTAAACATGGACATTCAGTAGCAGAGAACATGAGGGCAGCGACAGGACAACTCGGTACCTAGTTTCAACAAAGTAAGAAACCATGAAACGTATTGACTCTGAAAAGATTTGAAATCGGGGCGGGGAAATGTACCTCTCCCAGCATGCACAGGGCCACATTGATGGTGGCCAGCAGGGTTCCAAAGGAAGGCGCCACATCAGAGTCAAACGCCGGGGTGTTGAAACTCAGCACAAAGAGAGTCCTGTACTCAGCTAGGTCCATACACTGTCAAACACACACGCCATCTCAGTCAGTAAACTGTAAGTGTGTGAACACAAAACAATGTATTTGTAAAAATAAACATCATGCCACAGTCGGTTGATTGTTGAGATCACCAATGTTTCAAAAAACAACAACCTAAATATGCAAGCTGAGCGTGTTGCCAAAAGAAAGCCTCTACTAATCACAATAAGACTTGATTAGACCAGTTCCCCTGACTTCTGTCTTGATGAGAGAAGTCTTTCTTCCTGCATGACTTCCAGGTAGCTTGTTGCCATGGTGGTGACATAACTCTGGAAGACACTAGAGTTTCCATGCAACGCGTACAGAGGTGAGTTGTCATGGCTGTAGGTGTAGCGGCTGAAACGGGGCGGAGGGGGCCAACCTGGTCCAGGAGGATCTGGCAGCAGTCTGGGGTGAAGCGCTGCAGCGTGGCCAGAGTCTTGCTGAGGATCTTCAGCAGGCTGCACTGCACCACTAGGAGGGCCTTCTGCTCCGCCTCCTCCCTCTCCCCGCCCGCCCCTGCCGCTCCGCCGGGGGTCTTGGAGGGGGTGTGAGCAGACGCCTGGGCACGGCCGCCAGGAGGCAACGCATCTCCGTTCTTAGCCTGAGGGAATGATGAGATGGCTGAACACGTCTGTGTTAAGGAAGGCCTGAGGTTCTCTAGCGCCATGCTAACGTGTGTCTACCTGAAGGTAGTGATGGAGCATCTTCTTGCTGTGGAGGAGGTAAGTGCACGTCTGGCACAGGTAACACAGATTGATCTGCAGGAGGACAAAGCAGAGCCACTTCATTATTGTTGGAGACTAAATAGATCCTGATGGGGGGGTGGGGTGACATCTCAGGTATAAATCCTATTGGATGTTGAGAGCCAACTGACCTGCACGTCCCGGAGCAGCTGGGGCAGGTGGAACTGCCACTCCTTGCAGAAGCTGGACAGCTGCAGCAGGAAACCCACCGTGTGGTCAGCCTCGTCCAGACACACCAGGCTCTGGACCGTCCGCACTGCGTTCAGACACTGACAGGGGGGCAGACAACTGACGTTAGACCGCGTGTTCCCTGCGGCACAGAGAAACAGACACGGACAAACAGCCACACACCTGCAGGATGCGTTCCTGGTGCACTCCGACAAAGTCCAGGGCCTCATTGATGAAGTTGTAGCGCAGCGTCTTGAGGAGGCTCTCCATGAGGGACATGGACAGACGGTAAACCCCAGGCCAGCACGGACTGTCCTGGGACCTACGGGAGAAACTCTGACAAAAACACGTCTCCTCAGAACAGGGGACAGGGATAACCTTAAGAACTGTACATTAACATGTTTCCACTCTTTAACAGCTAAACATTGTGATTGTGTTACCTGTGAGGCTCCATTGGAGGGCATTTCGTAGACACTAAGCAGAGGGAGACAGATACTCTGGATGACACCAGCTCCAGCTACTGCTGCTGCCCCCTGGAGGACCAGAAACACAACAACACCTGGTTCAATGGGCTGAACTATCCCGTATTAGTTATGTAAATGGAGGTGTGTTGGGCGCTCGCTTAGGTTAAGGAGTAAAGGTTAGGTTATGGTACAAGATTGTTTCTTGTTGCGTCCCCCCAGTTATTAATGCTGGCGTGTGTGTGTGTACCTGTGGCGTGTGTGCCAGCGTTAGCAGCAGGTGCAGGGCAGCCTCAGTAAAGTAGAGATTCTGTTTGGAGCGCAGGCTGAGTTCTAGAGCACTGAGAACCGAGTGGAGAACCGGAACCTTTCTCATCACTATAACCCAGTGTTCCCCGTCTTCATCGGCCCGACACAGCTCCTTGGCCAGGTGCAAGGCCAGCACACACACCTTGGGAGATGGAAGACAGACAACATCAAAGGTCTGCGCAAATGACTGAAATGCTGAAAATATAACACACACCTATTCAGATGAATATTCCTATCACTCCAAACCAGGGGTGTCCAAACCATTCCACAGAGGGCCATGTGTCTGCATGTTTCCTATGAACTGGTTCACACCTAAACAACCAGGCGAAGGTAGAAACTAACCAATTAGTAAGCTAATTAGTCAAGGAGAGAGTGAAAACCTGCAGACACACGGCCCTCTGTGGAATAGTTAGAGCACCCCTGCTCTAAACCAAAGGATATCATCCACCCAGCACACACAATCCACATCACACCTCGACCCACTTCATCATCCCTTAGAATGTATTCAGCAGCTACAATAACCTTTAACATACCTCATCAGTTCACAGTTTGGCCCATACAATTACTCAGACCCTTTAAAGGACCACAGCAGAAGCAGTCCGGCTCTGAATATCTGCCACGGGGAAGCTGAACACCTGTTTGGGAGAAGGACTCACCCCGTCCCTCTGGTCCTTCTGAACGCTGCGCACCGCGTCTGTCTCCATGCTGTCCTTGTCCTCCAGGATGTCTCCAGCCTGGGTCACGTGACGTGTGCTGTCAATCAGTGCCAGTGCCTCATCCTGAACAGTCTCACACACGCACACCAAAAGCTGGGGCAGCTGGGAGATCTCACCACCTGGACGACAAACAATACTATTACAGTACGTGGAGTGGTATAATATACAGGCAGGCAAGCAGACACACCTAGACAGGCAGGCAGGCAGGCAGACACCTAGACAG
>JACXGJ010009561.1:15000-24001 GCA_016801105.1 Esox niger | reverse complement strand
GGGGGGGGGGGGGGGGGGCAATTAACAGAGCTCTGCTTTATTGGGCGTACCTACCTGTCATTGAAAACCCTGAGATCTGCAGTAAAGTTGCTATAGGGCCAGAGGATCTTATTGTGTAAGTACCCAATCCTTGAGAGCAGTACATATTAGAGCGTCCCTGTCTGTATTCTACTTCCTTAAATATATTCTAAATGGATTCTACTTCCTTCCTATGTTCTCATGGGAATGCATTTTCCACATGTAATGATCAAGACTAGGATGTTCTTGACAGAAAACATTGCTGAAGGAATGCACATTGCGACACGCATCGGGCAGGAACCCCCCCCCCCGCGAGGTCCCAACAAAGGATGCTCCGGTTTTAAGGACAGACAAGAGCTAATGACACAACAACTTCCCCTTTCAGATATTAGCAACACTCAAATAGAACATAAGTCTTGGTTAACATCAGCGAAGATGAAAGGTTTTGTTTTATATGTTAAGATGATTAACTCCTCCACATTCACTGGATTGCTTGAACACCGCAGAGGAGAGCAGCCACGGAACGTATCTGTTGTCCTTATAGTCAACAGTTTTTCTATTCTATGCACAAAGCCTACGAAGCTTTTGGCCCACAGGATTGATTAACTACACAGCATATCAAACATGACAGATAGTTGTTTTCAGACGTGTTACTGAGGTGTAATGCTCAGTCTGTTTAGCGAGTGTATAAATTGTTTCCACGGTCTGCGATGTTCAGTGCGTTCTGAGAAATATTCACAACATGGTACATACCAAATGAGACAATATCGTGAGGACAACGCCTTGTTAGGAGCCACCCCCAGAAATCGGGAAAAGAAGTCACTCCAATTTATAGCCAATGTTGAGAGCGAGAGCCCAAGGCTTTGACAGGAAATGAGTGTTAATTGTATTAATTACGATGTTTGCACAAGGCCTTTCTCTCCCTCTCTTTTCATCTCCTCTATCAAGTACACGAATAAACATTTAGAGTTTCTGAAAAGTCAGAGGGTTAAGTGAAGCATATTTAGGACGGCTGACTACGGGTAAAGGTTGGGGGCGGTTAAGACCCTTGTTGAGGCTCTGGCCCCTGATCGCTGGTCCCCGTAACATCCATCAGCAATAATAAAGCTCTTCGACACAGTGGTCCGAGCTCATCCATCATACCTCATTTGAGACACAAGTTTGGCTTTCCACAGACAGACGTGAGGGATTGTCGTCATTAGAGGCCGATCTTTTGTTTTGATGGCCATTTTAATGAGGTTGCATTGGGGAAAGTCCTAGGGCCCAGTTTTGGGGTGATTAAGCGAGCAACACATTTACAAGAGTCTAATTGAGACTACAATGCCAGGAACCGACGGAGTACTCTAGACTGTAATGCAGTTCTGCAGTTCTGCATAAAACACCGTTTTGTAGGTTAGCCAGCCTAGGACGGACTAGGTATTAAAGCTATGCACTTTAGGTTGTTGTGAAAGAGGTGTTATTTGACACATGGTGAGGGGAGACCTGGGTGTGGAGTGTGTGGTAACGGGATCGTTAGCGGTGGAAAAGTGAAAAGTTGTCATTATCACGCATGGAACTTTGATTACTGAAGCAGCCCAGACCAGGCTGTGTGGCAGTCTGCTTCCCCAGCCAGATAGTGATCTAATCATTTTTCCTTTTCTTTATCAAATGTACTTTTTGCAATTAATTAAATCAGGTAAAGAGGGAATTGGCTGCTCTGCCCTGGATGATACATACATTGACTTATAACATGTTGTTTGGAGACTTATACCCACGGCCTAATTTGTAGGATGAAAACAGACAGGGAACAGACAGGAGGGAATATGAAGCAATAATCACCTGCGATGGAGGCCACTTCCTCTGTGCCAGGAGAGATCACATTCGATTATTTATTTATACATCTGTTACTGGTGCAATACTTGAAAAGTGGGTCATCAAGACCCTGATTTCCAGAAGCTAACTTCCATGTTTTCTTTTCTCCTGGTTAAACATACTTTTGTATCCGATTCCCCAGAGCCTATTACTCATTAAAAATGTTTAACAACATTTTAATTGAAGAATTAATTACCTTCTGCTGGGCAAAACCCCCCTAAACATCAACAGGGGAGTCATCAAAAGCAGAGAATAGGCAATCACTGATAGGAAGTAACAGAAATTCTATAGTTGTTTTGGCGCGCAAAGATGACATCAGCACCAGACAATTGTAAGGCAAATTGATGCATTTTTTAGTCTGTGTGAATATTTATTAGAATGTGCACGTAGACCATATGCTTTTCCGAACAATTTGCCAAAGATCTGCCACAATTTCACATATTAAATCAAACACAAATATCTCCATACAATCACATTTGTAATTGTAAATGCTGACCATTGCTCAAAGAGTTTGATCAAAACTGGAACTGAGCATTCTTTTTAATTTAAAAAAATTGGTGGCTACCCTTGTTGGACTCCATTATGATGTACGGAAAGAGTAAAGCATTGTGGACAGGTGCATTTTATTTTGCACAGTTACATTTGAAAATAATCGATCAATAGACCCGTTGAGACGCATTCTGCCGCATTCTGCCTTTCTGTGCGCTCCCGAGTGCTTTGTCTGCTCCGCATGAGCCTGTGGCAGCCTCCCCACCAACACCTCTCTCTCTCTTCTGCTCCTTTGTTTGTCGCTTCGTTCTCTTTCCTCTCTTTGCCTCCTATTTAGCCTGTGCATTTGATTAGTTAATCGTCTCTAGTCCTCAGGTGGGGCAAGAGCTCTGCTTCTCGTCAAGCTCGCCAAGCTGTTCCATTGGAAAGGAAAGCAAGCAGCTGTGTTTACAGCCTGCCTGGGTCTTGGCGTAGCTACATTTACCAGAATCTATTATTCAGATCGCTCAGTATCAGAGCGAGATCTCCAGCCACCTGTCTTGCTGACAAGCTCACCCTTTTGTGAGCTTTCTGTTTGGAGCAAATGATGCTCATGTTGATGAATTGAGTTTTTATTAGTATTGGTAACCAACATTCCCCCCGTACCGAGCCACGGGCAACGGGCCCCGCTGGTTAAGAAAGGGAGTCTCTAGTCAATGAGTGAATGTTTGGAAGAATTAAGGCTCATCCAGAAACAATCCCAAATGTTCCTGTCCCTCATTCCCATCCCTGGATGAAGATGCCAGCGCATGCCAGGTTGATGATAATGTTTTAAAGTTCTGTGTGTGTGTGTGTGTGTGTGTGTGCGAATGTATTCTTTCCCAACATACTGCTTGTTTTTGCATGTGATCCTTTTGTTATCGCCATTAACCCCTCTACTTTAATCAACTAAGGAGAAAGTGTGACGTTTTGATGTGCGGCGCTGAAGAACAAAGGGAGCTTTCAGAATTGCTTTTCTTTGAGATGCAGCTACCTGATGGGTTTGAGGCGAACTATCTTCTTCCGCTGGACTTCATGTCTCCATTTTTAATTAACTGAAGGTACATTAACTCATCACAAGTGACGATAAGCACCCAGATAAGTTATAACATGATTCATAATTTATAAAGACTTTTGCTTTCATCTTCACTTCTAGTTTGCATAAAACTAATTACTCTGTAAATGGTATTCATTTCAAAAAAATATTCTTGCCACAGCAATGAAAATCATTCTGACTTAGAATGAAATGTAACACATGAACAGGGAGGGTGATTTGCACATGGAGTATAATAAAGGTATTGCAAAGTTATGTAGTATTTTTTGAAAACAAAGTAATGGACAAATTATAGTCAAAGAAATCTGAATTCAGTAATGAGTTCATGACTTAATGGTGGACCAGATTCCGTTACTCTTCACCGGAAATCAATGTCTTCCTGCAGTGTTACAAAACAATCCAAAAAATTGCTGGACGTAGGTGAGCTCTTTAAGTCAACGGGGTTTCACAATGTTTATTTATAAACACTGTTGCCTTGCCGCTCCATATCCAATCCTCTTTCCATTAAAGTGTCCCTGCAGGAGCTTGTGTGAGGTTGGGTTTGGGGTGAGGTGATGGCAGGGAGGTGGAACGCATAAATCAAAGCAGGTCCGAGGAATAGTAATCCTCGCCCAACATTTTGGACTGATTGATATAAATAACATTGTCCCCACCATCTGTCCCAACGCCGGGACCTTTCCAGTTAGTGTTGAGCTGCAACGGCAGAATAATTAATGAATGGTGTCCTTTGTTCGGGTAATAAAGACAAGACAAATTATGTTATAATCCAACTGCCGCTCGTTTGTCACGGCCAAATAAAATGTCAAATAAAAGGAAGGAGGCCACAGTGTTTGTTTAATGGAGTGAGTCGAGGCAGGCGATGCTACCTGTTCCAGTGGTTGACAGAAGGGAGGGAAAGGGAGGCTGTAAACCTGAACAAGATGCTAAACTCTGTGAAATTGACCAAATCACTTTAACCAGTACTCCATCAATTTCACATTCTGCATACGCGTAAGTGTCTGTCTTCTGTGGGTCAAATGGCGGATTTGGATTACCTGTGCATTCCATGGGAGGTACACTATGCATAATACAGAAGAGGTACACCTGCTGTATCCACTAGGAAGTAAAGACACTTAGCATACACATATCAGTGCAGAATCAGGAGATAAGATTTAGAGCCATAGCAAATTGAAATGGTGCTGATCAGTATGGGATGGGTTGCACAGGTTCTTCAGGTATTCATGACCTGAGATCTAGGCTGGATCTCAAATATCGATCTGGAGAAACACCTAAATTGAATTTATATCCCCCATCCTGCACCTCTCTGCCTAATCTGTGTGGTTTTGGAGCAGAAAATTAAACCCAATTTAAGGAGTAATGTTAAAGTTTAAAGTTACGTTTAACTGATTTATATTTATAAAATTTTACTAACGTTAGATACATTAAACAACAAACTATTTCGACATAGCAAACCATTTGGCTTAGCTTTTTTATGATCACAACAAAATATCAAATAACTGACAGAACATATAGACGTAAAGTAAGAAATAAAGTGTGTGGTCCAAATCATCCAGGAACAGCCGGTAACTATGGTACATTGACCATATATAAAGGGAGTTCTCTATCTATGGGTATTAACTGATAGGTAGACATGATCTATTTGATATACATCTATACTACAGTACAAATAACCAGTCCAAAAACATATCTATATTCTACAACCAATCGGCCAGCACACATTAGTATAGATATATGGACCGGCAATATATGACACTCGACTGATAATTTACAGTAAAAATAGACTCGATGTCATTACTCTCGCTGATAGGAGGATTTAGACCCCTAGATTCCGTACGTATCAAATACTCAGGGGATCACCATGATCCATTCAAACCAAAGGAGGGCCGCATTGTGCAATCAGCACCGTTCCGTACATATTAAGTAGCACAACATTTCAACCGGAGTTCATTTTAATTAGTGGGGAATTTGATCGGGCCCGTCTCCCACAGGAAGTCTTTTGATGTTAATAAAACAAGAAATACCTTGGATAAGCAGCAGAACCTTTCCCTCTCGTGCGTTGATGAAAGTTCTCCCACCGAGCGAACCACTGATCAAAACTGTAGGGAGGTGTCAAAGGAAGCACTGTGATCCTGGATGTGTTGGGACACAATGAACGAACCCACGGTTGCCAATGAGGTGCTCTGAGGGATTATCAATGTTAATGCATTGTCTCTTTGTTACAGCTGTACGTATGGTGCTACATAACGAGTGATGAGTGTCTGGGAACGCTTAATGTTACGTTTTCATAATTGCCATTTCTAACATAGTGATAACTGCAAGGATGATATGGTAGTTACATAAGAATTACCATGTAACCAATACAGTAATAAGTGTGGGAGCAACAATGTAGTAATGTTGGTAACTACATGTTAATCTGCTTGTTGCGGAATTCTTTCTTATAAAATTAAATAAAGAATGATAAATTGTGCTTTCACTTGGTGAATGTTTTTTCACAATATACAGCTCTAGAAAAAATTAAGAGACCACTGCACATTTTCTTTTCTATCCAAAAAAGTTGAAAAGGAAAGTCTTGAGTGAGGAACAAAAACTTTCAATTTGCAGTGGTCTCTCAATTGTAACCCTTCTGTTCCTCACTCAAAACCTTCCTTTTCAACTTTTTTGACATGTCCTTGTTCTCTAAGATGCAGATTTACATACGTTATAAAGTGACATGAATGTCTGAGAGATTCTTTATCATATGTCACTATTTTAATCTCTGTGTAATAATTAGTATTGTTTGTCTGTTACCTCTGTATCTGTTAAGAGGCTGATCCTCAACTGAGAACTTTAAGTAAATTAGTAAATAATATGTATAAACAAACAGATAAAGGGGGAACTTATATTAGTTACGGTTCTGTTGGGAACAAGCCATGCAAAAGGACAGTTTCTCTCTCTTCTGTTTCGCTCAAGCTCTCTCTCCCACTCTCTCTCTCTCACATACGTGTTTTCGGGGTTTGTTGAAATGTGATGCAAATTGGTTGTGAAATCAAATCGATGTATTTTCTGAAAAGGCACACTGTACCGTTGCATGCACATGTGCTACTAATTAAGTAGGAAATATAGGGTTTGTAAGAACTCTTCTCTTTTTTTGCTCTCAATTTCGGACCTTCCCAATTCTCTATCCCCGGCATCTCGGCCTTCTCTATCTTCCGCTCAAACTGTATCTCTCCCTCTCCCCCTCCCTCACTCTACTTCACCCCCTATCTCCCCTGTTCCGTGTTCGTTCTGTCCGTCTGCACCACGTTCACAACCCTGGCACCCGTACTGGCATCTGCCGCCTGGCACCGATGCCAGTTCTGCCTGTTCACCGTATACATACAAACATCTGCTTCCCAGCACAAAGCGTACACACAGCCACTTGACAGGTCTAACGTGGGCCCTGGCTCGGTCTGGCCTCGCAGCCCCAGTCCTTTATACAAAAAGCTTAATGTTTCCTGTCAAGCCATTAGCTGTGATAGGATCAGCTCTGGCCCCCATTAAGCCATCAGTGTCCACCTGTGATAAAGACAGCCATTTGTTTTCTTAAAGCCCACTTAATGTCCGTTTAACTCAATTTGTCAGGAAATGTACAACAATTTCCTCCTCAGCCTGCCCCAGAAATCCGTTCGGCGGGGATTGAAATTCAAAAACTGAAGGAGGGAGCATTTGGGAGGTCAGAATGCATATTCAAATGAGGGGATTAAATTGCTCTCCGCTCGTACTTTAAGTGCCATGTTGCGTCGGGATAGCAGTGTGTTCGTTCTGCTACCCTCTCTCAAAGTGGATCTCTGGACAGCCACATTGGAGGCCCACTGGTTGGTGCATCTATTAGCCGCGGTCCGTGGCCCTTGCCTTTCACAGGGAGCAGAGATAGACTATTCAATGTGGATTATTATTGATATATTTGATGTGGCGAAGCCAAGTAAAAACATGATCGGCCTCGCTAAACATGATCAGCCTCACTAAAATCACAGTAGGAAATCACCCTGCCACCATTACATGCAAAGACATGCGCACATTCGCACGCCAAATAAACACATACCGGACACGTAGGACGTTACGGCTAGCGAACATCTGTTCCGGTTCATCTGTGAAAGTGTGAAAAGGCACATAGCCCTTTGCTCCATGCTGATCCCAAGTGCTCTTAGGACTAAAACAAAGATTTACCACCGGAGATTGTCAATCTATCCGGAGAAGAAAAAGAAATCAGCCTCACAACAAAAGCCATCGCTAAGCACCTAGTAGTTGGCCCTAGCATCGCCAACACAAGGGCCCCACTATGTGGATGGCTGTTCTTACCCTGCTTCTGTTCTCTGGTTCTCCCCTGGAGAGGAAGCGTCTGCCCGGCCCGGTGAGGACAAGCCAGGCCAGGCAGGCAGGAACCAGAGAGGCCCCCGCCCTGTAGCGACGGAGTGGTATTGTCGACATCTGTCGAGGTTGGAGAGCTCAGTGCACAGGAAATGGGGTGTCACTGGGAGCGCTAGTTGGCCATTATCCTGGCATCCTAATGGAGTGTGGGCAGTTCACGGGGGAGGGCGGGGGTTGAGGACGGGGGGGGTCTCTGGATGGGCATGTTTACGCACGGTTGGGCAGAGGCAGCTACCGCTCTACCTCCCCTCTTACCCTCCACCTCCATCACCCACCTCCCCCCCTCTGTGCCTGCCCTGCATCCCATCTGCCTGGACCCAACTGCCCCCAGTGGGATCGGGATGCGGCTGGCGCAGGGAGCACGCGCCAGGCGGGGTCCCGAGTTTCTGCTGGAGACGAGGAGAGAGGCATTAGGCCATTAGGCAACTCAAAACGCCGGCATGTGATTGGAAACACACAGCGAACAAGTGTCCTCTCTGTGTGGAGACGAACCTCATGCTAGGAGATCTATCTGCTTTGGCAACGTACCAGAAATACACTGTTGCCTACGTGCTTCCAATGGTTGGGAAACTACAGTTTACCAAGTGTTTAGGGGAAAGTGCAAAACTGATCTCTAGGGGATTTGATATACAAGTACCGGGATTAAAGGGACATTTCACTATAGCACCAGACAGTGGCAATATCAAAAAATTGTAGGCTATACATTTTACAGAAAACTGCTAGCCATATATGTTAACAAATAATTCTCTCACTGTCAAATCAAATGCTGTTTGAACAAAAGGTTACATAGCTTAAAAGATATAATAATTATTCAATTTGCTTCTTCAAATAAAAATATGTTGATTCTATATCTGATATCAAAGGAGTAGACTACACATTTTATTATATATGTCTAGCCACAGATCTAAATCGATTTGTTTAAACAACAGTACTGTAGTCATATCTAAAGACTATCCATTTTACAGTAGGTGGCTAGCCACAGATTAATTGTTTCAACATAAACAAAGGAAGCAATAAGTAATTCCCATAGCCACATTTACTGTTTGGTCCCTGATAAAACTGTCGTAGTCGAATAAATTAGTAAATACCTTTTACCAATATATTCGGCTGTTGCCGTTAGAATATCTCAATATCCAGCAATCATTGTCTCTAAAGTCAGTAAAACAGTAGTCCTATTCCTCTTGA
>JACXGJ010009561.1:0-10000 GCA_016801105.1 Esox niger | reverse complement strand
TGCTAAGACGATGGAAGGCACCGAGATGAAACATCAAGGTAGCATCCTCTAAACTCACTGTCAGACGGCATCCATCTGAACCCGATGGAAGGAAGCCAGCCTTTCTGTCATTCTTAATTACACATTGTCAACTGAGTCCAACTTTTCCCCCTGACTTCTATTCCCTCCCAGTCTGTATGTCGCTCTCTCCCTTCATCTTTCTCTTCCTCTCTCTTCTTCTGGTATCTATATCTGCCTCTTTCTGTCTCTCTCTCTCTCTCTTTCTGTCCCTTTCTCTGCCTCTCTCTTTATCTCTCTGTCTATGAGTCCGTAAACCACTCCACCCCTTCATAATGCTGATATCGCTCTGGCAGTGACAGGAGGAGATGGGAAAGCTGTTGCAGAGGGCTGGGACAGTGAACTCCATTCTGGACTAATGACTGTCCCTATTACCCCAGTGGTGTTGAATACTAGTGAGGCCTCAGCAGACATGGCAGAAGGGATGCTCTCTATACAGACGGTGAGCGAGCACACTGTCTTATCTTCCAACCAGCACGCACGGATTACTTTACAATAAGAGATCTCACTCAGGATAGAGTTGTATGGCTTCACCTCTCATTCTCCCAAAGCTTGAAGATAGTAAGAAACAATGTTAACATTGATCAGATAGGCCCTGAAAAATCATTGTACAACCTTTTTGTCTCATAGTTTCTCCATTACCCTTTTTCTTGTCTACTCCCAAGCCAGCTGACGGAGATATAAAGCAGCACATTTCTACACAGGTAATGTAACATAGGAACTACTTTTTTAATAATACATTCCACAATCAACTCCTAAATAAACACACACACACACACACACACACACACACACACACACACTGACACACACTATTACATTTGATATGGTGTTACATGGTGTTTGACAAAACAAAATGATTCAACAGATTTGATACGCTACAGCCCTTTTACCTGCTAGAACCTTTTGTCATGACACAAAGGAGAGGGAGGAAATGGGTAAACAACGTGCGAAAACAGCAGCTACTGCTAAGCTCAGCATCTTTGAGAGAACGAGTGGTGAAAAGTGACTGTTTGATTTATCACAAGGAGAGCTAGCAAGAAAGTACAATTTTCCACCTTAGCCACAAACAATAATTCATAATGATGAGAGTGCCTGATAGGGCACCTTCCTCTGGCGCAGATCTACCCCACTAAAATGATCCAAATAAATGTCAGTGGCTTCCCAGGTAACTACTTTAAAATCCATTAAGAGCCAGTTGTGATAAAAGCAACTCTTGCCCCTCATATGTTGTGATAACAAACTGAAAACAGATAAATGCCAGAACAATGGATTTATTTATTGTAAGGTTCAGCTGGTTCGAGGTATATTATAGATAAGCAGGTTTAAATGTCATTTAAGGAAGCCACACAGGGTTGTTAGCCTGTTCCCGGTTTCTGTAAACATCAAAAGGTGTAGATCGCCTGCAGTCTCTCTCCCAACTTGGATCTGTCTTCGCCCAGCTTGATCTGACCATACGAAATGTGGACTATAGTAGTACATTCTTTTTGCTGTTGGTAAATCACGGGACGGGTCGGCGAGCAACATGTTCGAATCTGTGCATACCGTTACCAACCATTATTAATTATGTAGTATTGAATTGTTTTTCTCTTCAGTATTGCGGAAACCAAAAAAACAACACCACACGTTTCTGTAGTGCTGTCATGTTTTGTTTTGTTGACCTTTCAAACAGAAGTGTGCAGAAAGTGTAGTTCTTGCAACATCGTGCATCACTGTTTAATGGTGTGTCGCCAAAGCCTGCTCTTTGCTACCACAGTCTATTTGTACACATTCTTTATCGCCACATCTGCAGATTATGAGAAAGCTAATTAACTCTTTGAACAGACGGTTCAGAAATCCAAGGCTTCTTTTCTTTTAAAGTTCTGCTTCTAGCAGGCTGAAAGTCAGGAATATCACTTCCAAAATGATTGGCTCAGTATCCTTTAACATAGGGCACTGAAACCAATGCTTATAGTGACAATTAACACTCACATACCTAGACGCACGAGCAACAGCCACTTATACCTCCCGCGAAAGCCTGAAAAACAGATAGCATCTAAAATTCTGCCATCGCTCTCAAATCCCACTTATTTGGGAAAGTGCTGGTGAATCCACCAGTAGCCCTGCTTGAATAGGTCCAGGCGGGTGAGCTGATGAACAGTCCGTTTCAGTTGAGGCGGTTTAAGTCGAAAGAATCTGGCGAAAGCAGAGTAACGCCGGTCACTTGGAGGCTGCGCCAGCTTGTCTGTCATATCATATGTGCAGGACGTCGTTGCCGTGGGCGCGCGGGGGGGGGGGAGAAGCAACGTGACGGAGCTTGGACAACAGGCGGCTTGGAGGAACCTCAGTCCGCCACAGTGGAGCGTCCCCTGAGGACGTGTATGTTCCCTGTCTCCTGTCTCTCTGTACCCAATGGACCCCCAGGGCTCCACGGTGCTGGGAGTGGGGACCGATGAGCTGGCAGTCCTGTCCTCCCCTGAGTGTGAGTGTGTACCGATGGGCCGGCAGTCCTGTCCTCCCCTGAGTGTGAGTGTGTACCGATGGGCCGGCAGGTCTGTCCTCCCCTGAGTGTGAGTGTGTACCGATGGGCCGGCAGTCCTGTCCTCCCCTGAGTGTGAGTGTGTACCGATGGGCCGGCAGTCCTGTCCTCCCCTGAGTGTGAGTGTGTACCGATGGGCCGGCAGTCCTGTCCTCCCCTGAGTGTGAGTGTGGGGGTGCTGCTCTCCTTGGATCGGCAGCCCTTATGTGAAATCCAGGCCCGGGGAGGGTGATCGTGTGGGGGTGGCGGCGTCCCTGTGGGAGCCACGCAGGCCCACGGTGGGCTCAGAGGACGGTTGGCTGGATGGGGGGGGGGGGGGGGGGGGGGGGGGGGGGGTGGGGATTCATCTGTCTTCTGCGCTTCTGTTCTGTGGGATGCAGCCTGTTTGTGTGTGTATGTGTGTGTGTGTGTGTGTGTGTGTGTGTGTGTGTCTGTATGTGTGTGTGTCTGTGTATGTGTGTTATGTTTCTCCCTCTTGGCCTGGCAACTAAGGCTGCTGAGCTTTTACGTTCCCACAGGCCTCACAGGAACAGGAGGCGTCAGACTGTAGCGTAGTTGTAGTGTTAGCAACGTTACAATAGCTTAGCATGTCTGTAGCGTCACACAACTTGCTTCTATCTGGGATCTGGAAAGGTGCAGCACAACTAAGTATGAAACGCCATTCACTGAACTGCCAATATTGAGTTAAATCTATAGAAAGCCAAGTGACTTTATGTAGAGTATCGTAGTGCAACCTTACATTTTCGAACAACTATAAGATCATACAAACACACAGGATGTTCTGGTTTTACCACTTTTTAAAGGTTCATATTATTCTCTTGCAACTCCAGGCTTTCAGTTTTTTTCATGTAATTGAATTGTTCCAATATTTATGAAGCCCCAATTTTTCGTAACGTTGGTGAAATTCATAATTGCACCATTTTCTCATGTTCTCTGTTCCTGTCAGAGGCATTTTAAAAACTGTAATATCCTCCATTGGAACGGTAAATTATCAATTCTGTTTATAATAACAAAGACATGGGCCAATGTCACTTCAATTAATATGTAATTCACAAAAAAGAGTTTTGTTTTAAATGCTGCCAAATTTTTATGCGGTGAAGCATCTTTTCCGGAATGAGAACACACAATAATTTCTGTGAAATCAGTGTTCATGGCAGTTCTGCGTCTTCCCGTGATTTTGCAGAGGGACTATGTAATATTCTTCCTCTGTTGGAGGTATGCATGTCTTTCTAGTTCACAGGATTAAAGTGTTTAGGTGGATATTGCATGGGGGTGATGTGGGTTATTATAGATCCAATATTATCTCATGGAGTTGATGAGAAATACTGAGGCAGTGCTGAATTTTGCTAATTAAGAGTCGAAGAGTACCTGACTCCTCACCCAATGAGACTTGGGGCTAAGAATCAAATTGTCCTTATGTCATTTCCTGAAGTTGTGATAGTATGACATGTCATTATTAGGCACAGGAGGAATCCTTATTTTGCCCTCATTATAATCAATTGGGTTTTTGCCAGACTCTCCCCAAAAATATCCGCACATTCTGTCACAATGACATCAAGTTATGTTCATTAAAATGTGAAGGAAATCAAAAGTTTTAACTGTCTTGAATGTCTCTAAGGGTTTCCAGAAGTGAGACATGCATACACATGTGCCTCTGGTATGATAAAGTAAAAAGTATTCTCACCACAATTGCCTGTTTGGGAACACAACATAGTACACAAAAAATGAAATGAAAAGTACAGGATTCCCTGAGAAAAAAGACAGTGGAAAAGTAAGCACCATTGAGATGAATTCATTACCCGCAACATACCAATTTAAAATAAACTAATACCTTTCAGTTTAAAGAAAATGCTTCAGCATGTGTTTTCAATAGTGGAGTAATGCAGAAAGCACAACTCAGTTGAAAACGAAGAATGCTGTATTGTTTCATTTCTGTAGAAAATAAAACCCACATTAAAGTGAATATCAACCAGCATGATATCATGTCTGTCCATCGCCATGCCAGAAGTGGCAGAGAGAGACCGATAGTTAGAGAAAGACAGATAGGGGGAGGGTGGGGGTAAAAGAAAGAGAGAAAACAGAGAGAGAGCGAGGGAGGGAGAAAAGGAGCAAAATAAATAGTGAGAGAGAAAAAGAAAGAGAAAACAGAGAGGGATTGTCAACAGATAAAGAGAGAGTGACAGTGAGACTCCCAGACAAATCCACATAACTCTGTTATGACCCCACCATTGTACCCCAATCCACGCGCGGAAGGCTACAGCCACCTTGGCCCGTTTCACAGACCATGTGGCCCAGCTGCCCCCTGGGGGGGTTTTCCTACCCACCATGTTGCATGTACCTTCAGCGCAGGTGGCCCAGCTGCCCCCAGTGACCGCCTTAATATTCCAACTAAGTCCACGGGCCTGGTGGCTGTAGCACAACAGCCCTATCTGGCACTGGCCGACTGGCCTGTCTGTCTGTTTAGTGTTTAACGCCACATGCCAGTCGGTCCATTAGTCTGATTGTAAACTAATCAAAATGGTGGATGTTTCTTGCTTCCTCTAACGTTGCCTGCAATGTGCCTGTGATGTCACATCACACGTTGTTAACACAACACACCTCAAAATGGAGATCCATCATCCATCCCATAATCCTTATGGACAAGCTGCACTGCAAAAAAAAACAAAAAAAACAGGAGGCTTATGGGTAAATATTGCAGACTGGCACTGGACCAGATCCTCATAAGTGCAAAATGTAGCTAGTTGGCAGCTGGGTGGAAACAGACAGCAACATTTGAGCACAATCATGACCTATTTTGGTGCTGTGTGTGTGTGTGTGTGTGTGTGTGTGTGTGTGTGTATGCACATGCATGTGTGCGTGTTTGGGTGTGTATGTGCATGTGTGTGTGCGCCATGGGGACCAACCACATCTTCTCCACCCCAATCCCAATCAGCGTCACAGAGTCTGTTCAGCCCAAACATGGATTCCACTCTCTCTCTCCGTGAAAACATTATGGAAGAAAGTAGGATTGCAGTTTGAAAGTCCAGTATTGCTGTAGTGGAGTATTGTGCGTAGCCTATGGAGGAAATACTGTAAGACTTTAGGCGCCACACCTACTGATGTGGTCCAAAAAAAATCATTTTCTCTCCCCCTCTTCAGAGGCACCTAATTAAGAAACCCGGACTCATTTACATGGAAATGTTTGATCTAAATTACACTCCAAACCACACCAAATTAGTATCATCTGTGAATGTGAAATGTTTTTTTCCCCCTTGTCTGGCAGGGAAAGCCGAGCTAGGCAGGCCGGGCCAGGCAGCCCGGCAGCTCTGGAGGGCACATGTTTAGATGATGAGAGGGATTATGGTTTTTAACGTTCTCCTGAGACCCGGTCCTATACCCACTCTACCCCCCTACTGCAAACTAACTGGGCAGGACAGAGAGTCAACCACAATTACAGTATCACAGGATCTGTACTGTACTTAAATCGGTTCTTTGTCCAAATGAGAATGGGGAAGTGCATTGTTTTCTGACTATGGTTCTTTAAAATCACTCCTCAACCCAGGTTTTTGTTGCAGTCCTGCTACCATTTGGTGATGTCACAGTGTCATTAAGTCTATATTAAAGATGCACTGTGGGATTTGTAATGTATCTTGAAAATATGTGTTTACTTGGAGAAACATAGAATAAATAGCATATCGAATATCATGCTTCTAATCCCAAAAACTGCCTTCACAACTACTGGTTGAAAGTCCACAAAATCTCCCCAGTGAATCTTTATATCAACAATGAATTATATATCTTGTAATTCAGTGTGTATTACAGTACATACATTACATATTCTGTACAAAATAATGATAAAAATACCTGAAATCCTGTCTTAATTTCACAGCACAGTTAAAAGACAAAGGTATTATAGCAGTAAATTGATCTCACTCGAGTGAGAAAGCGACAAAGGTAGAGGGAGAAAGACACAGAGAAAATGTAAAGAGAGACAAAGAGAGAGAGACTGAAGGAAGGAGTGAATGTGAGGGAGAAACTGTTTTTCTGCTCTTAATTATCTACCCTAAACGTTGAGCACAATTCTGTGACGCTTGTTTTAAAGTCCTTTGTTGTCTGTTGTGCTTTTTGGCGAGGAATTACCTTACCTCTCAAATTCCCTCAGCCCAGTTCGTCGTCAAAAAGAGCAAGTTAATTAAAGTAAACGTTCACACTCCCTTTTCTATAACCTTTACTGTTGGTGGCAATTCAGGGTTCTCTTTTTTAGTTTGCCTAAATTCAAAACAGTGGCTTTGTTAACTCCGTGTGTCATGATAATTCAACATCCCTTTGATACTCTAAGAAGTAAGGTACGGCTGTCCGACAGTGTAAATGTTATCTCAAAGTGAATGTTGTTGCTTCCTTGGCGCTCTTGATTTCCATACTATAGTTGTATTATCTGTAATTGCAAGACCTGCAACCCATCAAAAGCATATGACTTTGATAACACATGAGCACATTCTGACAGAGGATTAAAGTTGTTTTGGTTGCCATACATGCATCGTACAAAGAAAAAAATCTGTATTAATACGGGACACTGTTCTATAATTTTGGATGGAAACCTTGGAATATTTTACCTGCCCTGGAAAGCATACAACTCAGTGGTACATAATGTAGGCCATGTACGTAGCTATATTTTCTATGATAGCTGTTGGAATGTATAGTATACTTAAAGGTGTCATATAGTTGTTTTTAGCTTTTTGTTGATGTAATGTTTCATGAAGCTCAATAGCTACATTACATGAAACAAATGCGGATCAGCATAGCTATGTGAGTTAAAATTATTCATTATTATTGTTAACATTCATAATATTATATTATTATTTATGTTACTTGCTAACATTATTGAACTTTAACAGCCATGGTAAGCTACACCTACAGTAGATAACCAGGTACAGTCACATTATCTTAACGCTGTTATCTGTGCAAGTTTTTGCTGAATTGCTGGTTAGTCCATTAGGGTCTTCTAAACAGAAACACAAATCCTTTCAGTGTACACATACATTTCATGATGTTGTGCTTACATAATTTTGTTGCGCTTATGTCAGATTTGTGTGAGTTGGAGGCAAATGGCATTTGGGTTAAAGGAAACACATTTACATTTTCTGCTGCGTGCATCATGGAAGACAACCCAAGATTACAGAACAAATTGAATCCAGTTTAACCCAAGAGAGTGAAGCCTGGGAGCTACGCAGCTCAGATCTGGTGGCTACTGGGATTCTTCCATGACAGAATCAAGCCAAGTCCATTCCATCCACTTGAGTTCTCCATACAACATCGGACTGACCCATAGTGGTCTTTATATAGAATATGTTTTTCTCAGATGGTCCCAGTTGAAGAAATTGTGTTAAACTGGTAGTGCTTGTTTGGCTACTAATTCTGGTAAAGCAGTGCTTTTGTGATGTCACTTGATTAAGACTGTTGGGTTAGTCATTGTTTTATTTTCTTGATTAATACAAGTTTTGATGAGCAGATATGAAATTGAAACACTTTAACCCAAGCAGTTTTTTTAATAAAAACGTCATACAGTAAAAATACAATGTGAACTTTGGTATATTTTATTTTTGGCATATTAATATATTATTGTAAACCCTGATTCAGCTTTGGTGTTGAATATATTAAATGAGCACCATTCAGAGGAAAAGTAGTACCGCTCAATATGCTTAAACCCTTGTTCATGAGTGTAAGAATGTGTTTGGGTGCTGATGGTAATGTTTGTTGCAGTGATCAATAACTTTAAAAACATATATTTTATATATACAATAAATAGTCTGTCATATATTCACTTTTAACTCTATTTTACTATAGTTTTACAGTGATATATTTGAAAATAGAACAGTATTAGCATTTTTTAAATAAAAATTAAGCTAGCTATATAGTGTGGACAGTATCGGTTAAAATAAATACTTTTTGTAAAATAGCAGGTAAAGCACCTGTAATAAAACTGCCAGTATATTGTTTTATATAGAAGGTATATTTTTGAATGAAAATAATTCCATACAGATTCCCCCTGCAAAAAACATTAAAGGATTTGATCTGTTAAAATAAATAGGACTTTCTGTAAAATAAAAACGAACAGAAGTTGTACTGTTTTTGTACCTTTTTATTCCAGTGTACATCTGTCAGGTAAATGAGTGCATGAGGCCTGGCTAAATCACAGTATGGGGTAATGGCGGCTCCTCCTTAGGAATAAGGGGAAGCCTGTAATTAGTTATAATGCATCAGATCTGGTCTGTGTCTTTCTGCGTTACCAGCAACACATTAGCGCTGCATGAATCTGGCTAAACCACGTGTGTGTCTCTATTGTTGTAGCGCTACCATTAATATATATCTTCAGGGTGTGACACGCCATGATTTCTAATTGAATGCGATCTAATTTGGTCCTTAGATCATGGCTATAGAAGGTAACTCTTGAAAATGCTAAGATATTGAAGGGGATGCGTTGATTGTATAGCCTTTTAAAAGGGGTTATTGTGTTTTTAATAAACTTGAAACAAAGTAATCTAACATAAATGTCAGACAAATGCCTATTGCAGTATTTATTAATATTCCAGTGAAAAATGTCTCAGCTCTTTAAGGAGCCCTTTGATCCCAGTAATGTTTCCAGTAGTAACGTTACCACGACGACTAGCATGTGAATCTTATAAGGAGCGTCTGCCTAAGCCAGGGGCAGTGGGAACAGTGACAGAGATGTACCATGAAAATTTCAGTGTCAATGTGCCCCCCTCAATTTATTAACTGGCCCTCAGCTCAAGAAGCCGGAATCCTGACCCTAATAAAATAAGCCTGTGGGGGAAATGGCACAGAGCACCAACCTGCCTATATCCTGTTGTTCTCTGGTCAAAATTAGATGCTAATTAATTACCATTGGCATCTTTAGCAATGCATGTCAACTCCTATTTGGGATATCAATCAGTTATCTGATCAAACTGAATGCTCAGAGGACACCACTGGGTATTCTGGACATTCAGGGTCTGGATGATGGTCTGTGTGCTATATGTTTGGCTGTCCGTACAGACTGGTTGTGTTTTACCAGGCTTTATTTTCATTACGTCGGATTGGAACGACCACCCAGGGTTAAATAATGACATTTAAACTGTGATGAGAATAAGGTTGTCCTCAAATAACATTTGCACATGGACCTACCGGTGTTGGGGGCAATTACATTGAAGTCCCAAGCCGGTTCACAAAGTAAACCAAATTCGAAATTCAGTTCCTTATTTTCGTCATTGTAAAGAACTGAACGGAATTAGAATTTCTCTAGACTTCCTGGACTGACTGGAATTGAATTGGAATTGACCCCTGGGATCATAAGGTAGCAACAGTGCATGTTAAAATGTCTGTTCATTCATTATCTACATCTACTGTAGGTTGGCACATCAACAGAAAGCAACAAGCAATCAAACACCT
>JACXGJ010009560.1:13381-24099 GCA_016801105.1 Esox niger | reverse complement strand
GGTGGTAGAAAGACTGGGGTGGTAGAAAGACTGGGGTGGTGGAAAGACTGGAGTGGTGGAAAGACTGGAGTGGTGGAAAGACTGGGGTGGTAGAAAGACTGGAGTGGTAGAAAGACTGGGGTGTTGAAAAGACTGGGGTGGTAGAAAGACTGGGGTGGGAGAAAGACTGGGGTGGTAGAAAGACTGGTGTGGTGGAAAGACTGGGGTGGTAGAAAGACTGGGTTGGTAGAAAGACTGGAGAGGTAGAAAGACTGGAGTGGTAGAAAGACTGGGGTGGTAGAAAGACTGGGGTGGTAGAAAGACTGGAGAGGTAGAAAGACTGGGTTGGTAGAAAGACTGGGGTGGTAGAAAGACTGGAGAGGTAGAAAGACTGGGTTGGTAGAAAGACTGGGTTGGTAGAAAGACTGGAGAGGTAGAAAGACTGGGTTGGTAGAAAGACTGGGGTGGTGGAAAAGAATGGAACAGTTCTCAAACCAATCCAAGAATACGTCCAGTAGCACTTGAGAAGAGCCATCTTCAATAAAACATTTTGTTGAGTCATCTCAGCATAAGTGAACATTTTAGTTATTACATTGCTGTTTTGTTTATCTATAGGAATCAGGAGATACCTCTCCTTTGTGGAAATCTAATTTGGAGAGATTGAGAGATTGATGAACTTGGTACTGGCAAAGCTTATCAACTGAATTAACTGAATTGTCAGGCTAGACAAAGCAGGATAGGATAAAGGACTACAGAGTTTAACAAGGACAATAAAAGGCCTGAAGACAAGAAAAATGGGGAGGAGTTTCTGGAGGAGTTTCTCTTTGCCTCCCCTAGTCATGTGTCAAATGGTCAGGCCATTCTTCAGTCTTTTATTATGAAAATTATTTAGAGCTTCAGGAGAAAAAGAGGATTTGATCCTGATTGGATAACCCTTACATGCATTCTCCAATCACATTGATTATGCAAATATATACTATATACTTTTTTCTCCCCTCCACAGAACACGGTTGGTATGTAGTTGCTTAGCAACACTTTTTCCCTGACAGAGGCATTCTGTCAAAAGTTGCTAGCTAAATCATGCCGGCCTACTGCGTTTCCAACCACAACATGTCTTTGCTTCAATTTAAAGTAGAAAATACAACAATGTTAGACAATGCCATAATAAAATGCAGAATGATTCTGTTTTTGAGTTTGTAAATTATTCTAATTCTATTTTCACATTGTCTTAGAAAATGTGAATATATTTTCCAACAACAATTGACCAAGTGTGATATACCACCAGCTACATACTGAACATTGAGACAAATAGGCAGTTTGCAATAGAGGCTGGTAGTTCAGACTAACTCAGGCCTTGATAAAGAAACAAAGATCAAGAAGTAAACAATTAGAATTACTTAAAAGAGAGAGACATTCTGGACATTCAGTGTGTGCACTGCATTGATAGGGTATTTCTTCATGTTTACATTTAAAGCGAGGTCAATTGTATAATGTCTGAATTTATTTTAAAAAGTAAACTCTTCAAGAGACACATGCACATCATTTAAAAACATGACGCACCGTCTAAAGAGAAAACATGGAGAAGAGGGTTGTTACATTGTCTATGTACTGATTTATAGTATATGAGAAAGAAGAGATGAAAAGCGACATTGCTAAGATTATTTCCTGAGACTTTGAGAGCAACTTCATTATATAAACCAACAGTGAAAAGCACATTTTCTCTGTAGAGATTATCCTAATTCTCTCTGTAAGACCAATAATGTAGGTAATGCATGAAAAAAAAGAAATAAATAAGGCAATTGTACAATGATTTCAGCCCAAAATTTCATGTAAAAATGTGTAATTATATCTTCCAGATCCCCTGTGTGTGTTTTCCCCAGATTCCAGGTTATTTTCCACAGTGTACCCACCCCAGCCTGCATCAGATCCAGCTTTCCGCACGTCACTCTCACATCGGATACCTGCAGTACACTGAGCAACTCAGAGAGATCAGCCTGGAACCTCAGCGTGGGATGATGTCAGGGAGGTGCAGTGTGAAATAACTAATATTCAGGAGGCAAACCAGGCCCTTAGGATGGTGATGCACTGACAGAGAGAGGAGCTGTTCATCCCAGTCAGTGTTAGACTGAGAGAGGAGCTGTTCACCCCAGTCAGTGTTAGACTGAGAGAGGAGCTGTTTACCCCAGTCAGTGTTAGACTGAGAGAGGACCCCAGTCAGTGTTAGACTGAGAGAGGAGCTGTTCACCCCAGTCAGTGTTTGACTGAGAGAGGAGCTGTTCACCCCAGTCAGTGTTAGACTGAGAGAGGAGCTGTTCACCCCAGTCAGTGTTTGACTGAGAGGAGCGGTTCACCCTAGTCAGTATTACACTGAGAGGAGAGCTGTTCACTTCAGCCAGTGTTAGATTGAGAGACGAGCTGTTCACACCAGTCAGTGTTTGACTGAGAGAGGAGCTGTTCACTCTAGTAAGTGTTTGACTGAGAGAGGAGCTGTTCACTCTAGTAAGTGTTAGCTAAGTCTGCTTGCAGCAGGAGATACAGGAAGACACACATCGGATGCAATCATCATCTACAAGAGTCTCACCAACTCTAGAATCCAGTCAAGAGTTAAATCAGGATTTATCACTCTGTGTCTATCGCACCGAGCACCAGTCTGGCATACCTCCCCGCCTTTCCCAAAACCAAAACACTTCCACCATCGACATGCTTCACAAATTTAAGATGCAATTAACCCACTTCTTTAAAGTCAAATTTTAGATGTATTATATGTTGTTTGTGTTCATAAACTATAAACTACGGGCGGAATCACTGTCAAAAAACGGTTAGCTATGAAATAACACATTTTAAAGAGGGAGGTTTTGGTGAGATTGGACACAGATTCTACACAGCTTTTCAGGGACCTGTTTTGGCTTGACAGCCCCACTATAATAACGATGGGAACAAGAGGTTCTGCATGGACTTATAATCAGTGGAACCTCACAGAACAGCCAGACAAACAACCCTCAACCATTGTCTTCCAAGGGTTGCCTCCAGGTGAACAGAGCTGTGCACCATTAGCAGAGACACTTTTTCACAGTTCCTGTACAGTAGTCTACATTAAGGACAATTAAGGTTCCTCTTAGTTTCTTTGCACTCTTCAGAACTGCCTTGTTGTCCATAAAATTAAATCTTCAGTTGACCACTCTAATGTACTACAGACTAGCATACTAATGTAAGTGGAAGGATGGCACAGCACGCAGGAAAACCATTGTTTTCAAGGGAGAACGAAACTGGGTTTTCCTAAGATACAGTAGCGCTAAATGACAGTCTTATATTTTTAATGCGTGCCAGGCAGTTATGCTTGAAGCTATTGATCTACGTATTTCTGTTTCTTTTTTGTGATTTGTTTCAGCGGTCACATTGAACAATTGAACTCTCCGTCATTTGAATTGCCATTTAGCTTAAGGTTACTCCGCGTAACATTTCATGAGTGAGAGGCAAAGTTTTCCCTGAATGAGCCCATGGTATTCTCACTCACATTGACTGCTGCTATGAATCAATCCTGGATCAGCCGATCTCTTCTGCATGAGGGCCATTGCCTTCTTTTTAATAGCATCTCTTTAGTCTCAGTGTGCATCATTTTTCAATTACGGCTCAGGTATACACAGACAGACTTTGAGGCACAGAAATTTCCAGTGCAGCAAATAGACCCTGTAAATGTATTTAAATCAACAATGGAATCACCCCGACTGCAATACCAGAACTAATGAGTTTGACAACCCCCCCATCCACAGTCGAATAACATAAACCGAATTCCCTTTCCCAAAAACCTGTAAACACTAACACTTAACCATAACTTGATCCTTATCCATAACCTTAACTACAAAAAGCTAACATTTATACCTAAACTAAATCTAACCCTAAAGTTTAACCCTGATTCTAAACTTAACCCATTATGTCTTAACTTTCCCTAGTCCTGATGTCTAAACTTAACCCATTATGTCTTGACTTTCCCTAGTTCTGATGTCTAAACCTAACCCTAATTAGAAGATTCACCCTAAATCTAGCACATTTTACATGTTTTGCTTACCTTCTGTGGTGGAACATGCCCCCACTCACATACATAAATACATGCATTTTGTATGACTTAAACTCACAAACGTAACCCTAATCATAAACCTAACCCAAACACTTTAATAACTAACCCCTTAACCTAACCCCAGTTGTACCTAAACTTAACCCCTAAATAGCCCTATACGTGGCGACGAGGGAGTGGCCTGAAAAACATTAAATTATCCAACTTGAGTGCTTCAGGATTTTCAATCAGACACACAAAGATATTAGTCATTTTAATCATTTACAAGACATTCTCATCCAGTCTGACCTACAGTGAAAACATGCTAAAAAATACACACATCTGAAAAATGAGGTTTAGTGGTTCCAGTTGATCATTTGAACATCCTAAGACATTGTTTCATGGTCCCTTGCAGACCTTTTAATCTGGTTTTTGGGTTACTCCAGGGACATCAACCCATCAGAAAGCATTCCATACTTTATATTATATCTGACACCTTCTCTCCAACCATAATCATGGTCTTTTTTTAATGCCTAAGTGGCTGTGATTGGCTGGATCTAAATTGAATGCAATATTGGTTTGAAACCCCATCTCACATCATGTGTTATTCAGATTCCTGTAGGGCAAACATTCTTTTTTTACGACACTGCACTCGCTTTAGGTCAACAGTTGAAATGCAGCCCAGGAAATCGGCAGAGAATGGGTCAGGGGTTATGTTGTTCTAGGCATGGGCTGGACTTGGTATTGCTGTCCCCGCTGGCAGTTTGGCTCACTCAGAACACGGTCCGGGCTGAGGGGGGTTTCAGGATTCCCGCTATTCCGGTGCGTTGAATGTAAAGGTGACCTTATGACAGCCTTTCCTGTGTTTTGGATCAGATTTGTTTAACTGCTGATGAACAATGTGAAAGGATGAACAAACAGATCAATACAATGGTAGAGGAGGCTGGAAATAAACAATGCTGCAGAAGAGTTTGTGTCTTTGTCTATTTTGTTTTTATATCTTGTTTGGAAAAGAGGCGAACTGAAACAGCGAATGTATTTTTGGGGCAACTCCCGGAGACGGGGAATGGCGATAACAAACAGGTAAAATGTTCTTATTTATGCCGGAAACAAAAGGTCACCCATTTTGGTTAAATCTTCAGAACACAACATTTAAAACAGAGACTCTCCTCCATTGATGGTTAAGAAAAGCCTTTAAAAAACATTTTGTGGAGTAGAATGGATGAGGAAATTACTTGAAAGATGCAAATCTACAAAACTCAACAAGACTGGTACTGCTGTGGCTAAAAGAAAATGAAGAATAAACCAATTCACATTCTGTGGAATACCAAATATATATGCAGGTGTTCAGAGGAAACCCAGGAGTTTTGGATGTTTTGACATGTTTTGCCCCACTCGTTTGACCTTGAGACAGGTGTGAAAGACGGGCTCATGCATTTTCTCTGAGATACAGCAACAGCTTTTTCAAGTACTTTCCTCCCTACAGAAATACGAAAGTGAAGGGGAGACAGGTTTTTAATTTAAATGCAATCACCATGTCATCATACAGTTCTGATTTAGTCACTCATCATTGGGGAGATTAGATCATTCATCTTGGGTAGTCACTGACGCACATAAGTGAAGGTGGATTCAGTCACAATGTTCATGACCGACTATAATGAATAACTGTTTTCAGGTGATTATCCCGAGACAGCAGGATATAATTGATGCTTATATTGAAAACATTTTTTGTAAATAGATCAAACCATCTTCCAACCATTCAAATCTGAAGACGTTAATTCCAACGAAAGCCTAGTAGATGCAAAAAACCAACTGCCACATTTTATTTTTTCAGGAGTGAGGAGAATAGCAGTGTTAATAAATAGATATGCCTGATACAAGTATGTATTGTGATGCTTCATGGCCTGGTGACATAGCAGAAGTCCAGCAGATTCTCTATGCTCAGATGGACAGTTTCTTGTTGCTCAGACAGGACTTGCTTGTTTCGTTACTTTCTGGTGAATCCCTGTGGTAAGTCGGATGCCTGCCATTGTGATTGTGTTTTCTGGCCAGGGAACCCACTCTACTAGCGATTACTTTGCTTGCCAGGGAACCCACTCTACTAGCGATTACTTTGCTTGCCAGGGAACCCACTCTACTAGCGATTACTTTGCTTGCCAGGGAACCCACTCTACTAGTGATTACTTTGCTTGCCAGGGAACCCACTCTACTAGTGATTACTTTGCTTGCCAGGGAACCCACTCTACTAGCGATTACTTTGCTTGCCAGGGAACCCACTCTACTAGTGATTACTTTGCTTGCCATTGAATACACCAATACTTCCTGTGTGATAAGCAGTCTTGGCAAGATTTGCATGTGAGCAAATATCAATCTTCTATTCTCCTGTACCGGCTGTGGTGTTGTTGGGAATAGATACTATATACCAAACTACTCTTCTGACAATGGTAGACCTATGAACTATGATGATTAAGTTATGAAAGGGTATAAGTGATTAAAGATTTCATTACTTTGAAGTGGCAGAACCAAATGTAATTTAATAGAAGTGTACATTGGGGAAATTATTTTAATTGCAGTACCTCAAATCTGTAATTAATATGTTGAGTAGTATACTGCAGCTGATTAAAATGGCATTCTTAACATTACAAGTCTGATTAGAAATGGACAGCAGATTAACCGTACGGACTCATAATTCTCTTATGTGTTTTTTTCTTTGATAACTGTCTTCCTTCCTGGAGTCTGGCACCTTTTAAAAAGTGATTCAATGGCTATGAATTAAGCTATATCATCCTATTACAGAAATTATGAACATAAATTTAACCATAATAACAATTAAGATTTTGTGAATGTACATCTTTACTCAACAGTGTGTGCGGGTTTGTGTGAATGTGTTTGTACTGCAGGCAGTATAGATGGTCAGACAGGTCAAGTGTAAAACAATCTGGTTTGCTTATTTCCCCATCTGGTCAGCGGTAGCCAATAAACAGCTTGGGGCTTGGGTGTGTCACATCCGTGGTGTCATGTCCGTGGGGGTGTGTCACGTTCCAGGGATGTAGCACATCTGTGAGGATGAGGCAGATGGTAATCAGTTAGTAAATTACAATCCAAGACCTTTTGCTTTTACTAATATACAAATATTCAGTACTCATCTCTGATTCATGTGGTGACAATTAACCTGCCTGATCTTTCCTAGAATGTTTTAAGAAAAGCTGTAGGTCGGGCTTTCACTTATAGAGCTAGGGATTCTCATAAATGAAAAATTCAATAAACAAGTAAAGATCAACATTTCTGGGGACTGATCAGCTGATGGATGTGAGCGATGCAGGTTTGACTCTGACGTTGCAGTTTATTCTGAAGACTCGTGCGTGAACTTGACTGACAGGGTGCAGCAGATGAACGGGCATTGATGTCTCGTGCCTGTTGGGCTCCCCTCTCTCCACTGGGATAATCCGACCGTGTCGTGGGGGCTGAGTAGCTGGTTTGCTCCCATGCTGTCCCTGGGAGGCTGCTTCGCTACATCACATCACACTGCTGGCTTGACTCTGAAGCACAGCATGATGAAGTCCCAGCACCCCAGGGCAGCGACGGGGACACTGCCATGTGTAAGGCGCCAACTTTCGGATGTGATGTGAACTAGTCCGTTGTGGCTGTACTCAGTGTTGTCTCAGGCTGGTTGGTCCTTTTGGGTCATGATTGGCAAAGTGGGTGGGGCAATTGCCTGCCTGGCAGTCTGGGGATCCACCAGATAAGACAGGACACTGGCTGACACTAGACAGGGACCCCAGAGCCCCTGACCAACAGGAAAGCAAATGACAACCAACCACCCTGAGACAAGGTAGATTCATCTCCCAGTGCATAAGTCCTAGGGGGCACAGATTCAGATGACTCCATGCACTGTCATAACCTTAGTGGAAACACACTGGGCCCCCCAGCTAAGAAAGTAACTTGGCCCCCAAAATAGCTTTGGAGAGGGGATATCCCAGTGCGTATAAAGGAACCAACCAGGGAGTGAAAACAGGTGGTTCATGCCGTGATATTCACCTTCCTGTCCCTTGGCCAGATATTCAATCACAGGCCTTCCTGAAGAAAGGAATCTTCAATGAAGACCTCTCCATAATTACATTAGATTCACCGTTATTGTCATTGAACAGTGCAAGTACATTACAGCAAAATTCTGTTTCATCAACAGCAATTTAAGTGAAGGAAGTTTCAACCTAATAAACCCTTGGCGTTTCAAGTACCAACCAATCACATGTTCTTGTGCTACAATGATCTTAACGAATAGGTGATGTGAGATGTGCTTCTCTGTCTTTCAGGATTCCAGAATTTTCACTGATGAAATCAAAAGTCACAGTAAGAGACAGCATCTAATGTTTTAAGTGTTGTATTGTATTTAGATTTGACCTCCATAATCCAAGACAGAGAGGAAAACTATGTTTCTCTACCATCAAGAAGTTATGGTGAAGGCCAGTGTGACATCACCTCCTCTCTTGGCTCCATATTCCGTTCTTTGGGATTTGAAATCCAATCATTACTGTGAAGATGAAATAGACAGTGTAGCTACATATTAGAAGGGGTAAAACATTATGCAACATCAAGCTATTTATTGTAGGACCTGAAATGTATTGGGACAATTGGGTTGACCCGTGTTTTTGGTTGGTTGGGTTCCATCACTCCTTTTATGAGTTCATGAGTGCTATTAATATTTAGTCTTGGTAGTAGGCTTCGAAGTCATACATTTTTGTCATGCAAAATAAAAAATAAAACGTTTTATTAGTCAGGGCAAAGAGTATACATGTAAAACTAGTCACAGAAATTGTAACTTGCAAGTTCCTTCATAACAATGCTAGAAAGAGAATAAAATAAAAGTAGCACCAATGATAAAAGTAATACAGCACCAACAGCAGACACGTTACTGTCAACAGGTATTATTAAATACAGGATTTACACTGAAGAGTATTCATGTTTTGGCGGTTCACTGCATGGGTGACATTTGTGTCCATTCAAGCAGCATCTTCATCGGTGGTCAGGCGCTCCACAGCCTGAAGGAAGCCATTATGATGCAAAACAAACCTCAGGCTTACCATAAACAGCCTGGAACGTCATTAAAAAGAAAGAAAGCACTGGAACTCAACAATCACATGCGGCCCGGTAGACCCAGGGAGACCTCTCCACAA
The DNA here is from genome assembly GCA_016801105.1 of Esox niger. Lineage (NCBI taxonomy): Eukaryota > Metazoa > Chordata > Actinopteri > Esociformes > Esocidae > Esox > Esox niger. Next base: position 14,895 of record JACXGJ010009560.1, on the reverse strand, counting down.
TGGAACACTGCAAGGAGAGGCTGTGGAGGCGTCAGCTGGCGCAGTCTGCAGAAAAGTTTACTAGCAGAACGGGAAGGCTGGGATGGGCAAAAACACTGGTAAAATCTCAAGCAGTGTACAAAAGCACAGGACGGGCAAAGAATGACCTAAAACAAACTGCAGAGTTCTGGAGAATGATCTCATGGACCGATGACAAATATTCACAGGTGCCAGAGTGATGGCTGGAGAAAAGTGTGGATGTGTCACATCTCAGGAGGTTGACATAGGCAAGAATTTAATTCACAAACCTGCTGTATTTACTACAAGGCACAACAAATGCAGGACAGAATAATGACTAACTGACATTTGGAGGTGATGAGGGGCAAACGAGACAAAACGAGACATGTCAAGAATAAACGAAACACAGGTGAAAGCAATTAACACATTAAATGAACGCATTCAATGAACTGAAAATAGAAACAACTAACTAGAACCAAAATACACTTGGAAAACATAGAAATTCAGCAGTCGGCACAGCGCAAGCATGCCTGAATATTACAGTTAGAGCTGGGAAAAAGGAACTGGTTTGTCACCAAGAATTGATGCACATTGCCTTAAAATATCACCTCTGTGAAATAGAGCGGATAATAAAAGGGTGTTTTGGGTTTTGGCTCCAACTGAATATAGTGTATGGGTGGCACGTTGGTGCAGTGATTAGCACTGTCGCCTCACAGCAAGAAGGTTGTGGGTTCAAACCCCCGGTTGCCCCAGCCTTTCTGTGTGTAGTTTGCATGCTGTGTCTGTGTGGGTTCTCTCCGGGTGCTCCGGCTTCCTCCCACCGTCCAAAGGACATGTTGATTGGTGACCCTTCATTGTCCTTAGGTGTGGATGTGAGTGTGACTGGTTGTTTGTCTGTGTGTGGCCCTGCGATGGACTGGTGGCCTGTCCTGGGTGTACCCCGCCTTTCGCCCGATGTCAGCTGGGATTGGCTCCAGCCCCCCGTGACCCTGTACGCAGGATAAGTGGTTGACAATGAATAAATGGATATAGTGGACGGATGATGTAGATGGCAGCAGCAGAATGAATTCTGAAGATACAGAAACATCTTGTCTGCTAAAAAAACAACTTCCTATCTCAGATGACTCTTCATCATGCATCAGACAAGGCATAGAAGAAGACATGTATCTCAACATCGACTGTTCAGTGTACACTGGGAGTTGCTGTGATCAGAGTCTTTACAAATTTTATATAATGAAAACAGAGACAAGAAATACATAAAAATGACCATAAAGTAAAAACCGAGGCTCTAAACCAGTGTTTCTAAATACTGGTCCTAGGGACCCAGAGGGGGCACGTTTTTGCCCTGTAGCATAGTCAGTTTTGGGAGAATTAAGTCAAAAGAAAAAAAATGCTCTTACAGCCACCTCATGGTGAAACTGAAACAGAGTTAATTTTTGAATGGCTACTGACTCAGCAGGACTCACACAGGCCTTTCATCCTTTCTGCATGTATAGACTCAGCAGGACTCACACAGG
>JACXGJ010009560.1:0-13281 GCA_016801105.1 Esox niger | reverse complement strand
ATAGCACAACTAAATTTTTAACTTTGACAAAGTTAATAATTTACAACATCAGGGAGCTCAAGTCAGGATTCAGAAGGACAGAAGCAATGTTGAAGGCCAGCTTGAGAGAAGAAAACAAGCTTCTTTCCAACGAGCAACAACATGTGGGATCTAGAGAAATCTTTTGTCTTTTGTTTGGACTGCTTGTCAAGTGTAACTTCCATTTCAGATGTCAGGCTGGTGCTAACATGTGACCCTGGTCTACTTGAAATATGTCTCCTCGTCCTCTCTGTCAATGGTGCACTCTTGATGAAACAGGATCTGTTTTCAGAAATACATTGATAAATGTTATAAAAATGTGATGTTTGCCAAAGTAAATGTTCCTGTTTTAGAGGCCTTGTACACAAACGCCTTGAATAAGGTCATCAGAATTCAGCAAGTGAAATTCAGAAAAGAAAGAAAAAGAACATTATTTAAACAATCCTGTCAGGAAACCTGAGCTTCGGACTATTCAAATGTTATGTCACCCAACAGAAGACTGATCAGAGACTAACAACTAGAATAAGAATTTTTGAAAGATTTTTCTCTGCTTACATTTTCAAGTAATTTAACGTTGAGGCTCCACTGACTCATTCAACCAACGGCATCTTGAAATCAGATCGAGGTCTGACTGAAACACGTCCAATCAGGGAGTGTCGTTTCAGTGTTAGGAGTCGGATCTAGCCCCAGGGTTTGTCGTGGTGCTGACACGGAGACGCGCTCCAGCTAACTGCTTGACAGGGATGTTGGATGTTACCGTGGTGCCAGCACCAACAGTGAAAGAAAATGTGAAGAATTGAACCAACACGGACCAACATGCTTACTCTACCTCACCTTCTGTTAAGATGGTTGTAAATGAATGCCTCTAACCCTATCAGCTTGGATATAATGAGTATAGGGTTAACGGCCATGTACGATTCAGAGGATACTGGCCACATGCAGATGCCTTTTCCCTAGCAAACCCTGAAAGAAACATCTACCAAATATGACCCATCTTTCACCGCAATACTTCCATCACCTTTCCCTGAAGGGGTTTCCACTTGACAGACTGACAGAAGTACAATTTCTCTTCAGATGGGGATTTGTACAGACTTACTAATTTTCTGTGAGTACAAATCTTGTTTTGCTTCTGAAAGCCTTTCTATTCCTTCTTTCCACGCTCTACCTTTTTGAGATTGCCTTATAGAGAGCTCTGCTGCTCTGTCAATCGGTTCTTGAATGTGCATTTCTATTCAGTTTCTATTCTATCAAGGCATTCATTCAGAAGCTTTTCACATTATCTTCCTTGATATTCTGCAGCTTCAGGGTGAAAGAGAATAGAGATGTAAAGATTATCTGTCAAATCCCTGGCAATATCACCACTTATTAGAAGGCTGAGCTGGTAATGAAGTCAGCTGAGACATATTGAATAAAATCACATAAAAAATGTAATGTCAAAAGTCATCCAAGAAAGATGAACAAACCATCGCGCTTTTTCTAGAGCCAACTGGCACAACTGCTCCTGAGTTAAACTCCACTGTAATTTGAGCTGATGTCACTGTGGTGGCGAGTGCAGTTATCTGGTCATGACCACTGGAATGATACTGATTACACTGTACGGCTGGAGGGACTGGAGGGACATGGTCGTTTCACCCTGTAGCTACATCAACGTTTGGCCACTCTGTCACACTTTGAGCCCATGAGGGCTACAATCACAAGGCATTGGCAGATAATGGAAATTCACCTGCTGCCTTCCAGACTTAATTAATTATAATTGTATTCAGGCTGATGGGACAGCAGGAACCGTAGTCAACTGTATCCAGACGCCTGTCGAGCTAGTCGGGCTGCGATTGACAGTCAAACACGAGCAGAGGAACAGCTTTGTAATTATATCTTTCCACATCAGATTTCTCCCTCTGGGGGTGTTTAATTGTGCAGCTTTTAAAGTTCTACTGCATTGGTACATATGAGGACTTCCCTTTATTTGAGTCACTTTGAAAGCCTGTATTTCAGATATAAGGACGGATTTCAGATTTCCGACTCAGCTAGAATGGAAAAGGCAGGTAGGCACATAAATTCCAACAGCAGAAAGTCCAAACACAGAAATGCTAATTGTAAACTGGCAGTAGTACAAATGGGTCAGGCATTTGAATCCACAAAACAGGCAATAGTCTAATAACAGAATCCAAGCTACAGTAAAAAAAGACAGGTAGGCTATAGTTGAAGACTTGAGTGAGGATTGAGATATCGGGGTGTTGAAATCCTTGTAGTCCCCCTGGAGACAGATGAGTTAGAGAACTGTAAAAATCTGACTGTTTTAATTCTATTGCATTTTTATATTTTTCTTTTAATTGTAAAGCACATTGAATTGCTTCTACGTGTGAATTGTGCTATATAAACATGCTTGCTAAGGTAAAGGATAAACAGGTCAGTACACAAGCTAACACTACGAATAATAGGTCAAACTCAAAAGGTTCAGTAACGTAAAAACAACAATACCTCACAACGGAAACCACAAACTGAACTGAACTATATCGAGAGTGCTAAAGGGCATACAGGTGAAAACAATCAAGGCTAATGAAAATCAAACTAAGTATAGAAATATAACCCTCCAGAATGGAAAAACAAAACCAACAACAAACCAAGCAAAACACCTTACAGACGGTTTGCATAAACATGTAAAATATACCTCAAGATCTGCTTTTTTCCATCTTCAGAGCATTGAGAAAATCAGAACGCTTTCAGCGAAAACTGATGCAGAAAAAGGAATACATACTTTTGTTACGTCAAGATTAGATGACTGGAATGCTCTTCTCTCCGGTTACCCTGATAAATCAGTGCTGAACAGAGCTCAGTTCAGAATCTTAACTAGAGTGAAAACATTTGGACACAAACACCCCAGTATTAGCGTCTCTACACTGGCTGCCTCTGAAGGTTAGGGTTGATGAGAAGGTTGTATTGTTAACCTATAAAGCAAAACATGGACTTGCTCCTACTTGCCTCGCTGAAGTGGTCCAGACGTACATAATCACACCTAAGGTTGCAAGATGCAGGCCTCCCAATTGTACCTAGATTTTCTAAACAAACACAGCCAGAAGAGGACGGGTCACCCCTCCGAGCCTGGTTCCTCTTTTATAAATACACTTGATTCACTGATGGCGTGAAGCAGGAAGTTAGTAAGAGTGGGTTTTGGATGCCTCTGTTTTTCCTGTCTTTCTTGGTATATTTCACAGAAGTGTTATCTCTGAGAAGGGAATAGACTTACAATTGAAATGAATGGGATTTGCCATGGTCCAAATCTACTGGCTGCTGTGACTTCTGGGCTGGCTGCAGGCTTCAAGGTCATAACAGGTTGCTTGGTAGTCCTTATTACCTCAGTCAGGGTTTCAACTTACAGGTGACTTACAGGTGACTAGTAAAATGCATCTGGACAGGTACATTGACGTAGCCAGTGATTCTTTCTCAGATACCCAATGGAAATGTGATAACTATCTGCTCCATGCTCTCTTTAGCATATAGTAAATGCATTGAATTGCATGTAACTTCCTTAAAAACGGCAACATTTTCAAAGTGGGTGTTGTTGCTAAATGTGTGACTGACGCATGTTTGGGGCTTGAGGCTCAAGCCCTACAACCAAATCTAATTTTGTGCTCGTAAAAGTCTCAATCAGGCCAGACTGCATTCTGGGTACACAGTGTTTGCCTATCCCCTGTACAGAGCCTACCGCCCTACTTGTTCATTTGACATTTCTTTTGCAAAATTAAGGTCCACCAAAGGTAATGGCACAATGTTAAAATGCCCGGAACACAAGGGGCATTCAAGTGTGTAAAAATGTGTTAAACTTACTATATGTCATTCTTTTGTTAATATATGTTGTAGTTAACCCTGCACTGTAAAAGAACAACCTTACCCAATTTATTACCTAAACCAATTTATTAACCCTCTTGGGCTCAATTTAACCGTGCATTTCAAACTGGATGCCAGGTTTTTTGTTACAAACCAAGGATGGAATTTTTTTCACTAATTCCTTTTTTCCTTTAATTTATTTCCAGGTCTATAATTTTAATTCAGGGCTACTTCAATTTATCTCACCTCCAAGTTTTAAGTTATTTAAATTTAATGTCCAGGAATAAATTCCCAATTCAATTCTATCCCCAACTATTCCACAAATGACTAATCAAATTCAGTTTCCCAGTGGCCTTAAGGCTTATCTTGTCCCCATTCAGACAGTCTAGCTAATAATTTTATGTATAGAAATCATTTAAGTCCTGCAGTCCATGTTAAACACAAAGTTTATTAACTCCATTAACTGGGAAATGTACAAATGTTGAATATGGTAAAACTATAGTATATGGATCCAAAAGAACATGATTTAGAACACATTTATAAAGTGTATGTTAAAAATATAGTATGAATCATTCACTCACATTTCTAACAATTTTTCTAATCAATATTCAAAACCGTCGAGCTTTTAATCGACTTCAGAAGAGGCCTCCCTCTCTTCCATTCAAATTCCCAGGGACCATTTTGGAAGAAGGCTGACAAAAGAGGCACTAACTTCTTCAGCTCTCTTGGGCTGAAGATATAAGGTCATTGTGAAACAATTGTATAGATAAGCTTAAAATAAATCCCCTAGCTTTCTCAAGTGCATTACAATCTTTATTTAGACACCTTTGTTATGAGTGTTAATATAAAAGCGGTCTTTCTGAAACCTCTGGCATATCACGGTTTACTTATCTATGTAAAAATGTATTATATCCCAAGAAAACAGGAATGGTTAATACGCGCCAATGGTCATTTCTCATCTCATCGCCATCCGCGTGTCCGTTGTCGGGTCGCGGGGGCAGCAGCACCAGCAGGGGACCCCAAACTTCCCTTACCCGACGCTACATTTGCCGGCACTGACTGGGGGATCCCGAGGCGTTCCCAGGCCAGTATCGAAATACAATCTCTCCACCTAGTCCTGGGCCTACCCCGAGGTCTCCCAGCTGGACGTGCCTGGAACACCTCCCTAGGGAGACGTCCTGGGGGTGTACTTACCAGATGCCTGAACCACCTCAACTGGCTCGTTTCAATGCAAAGGAGCTGTGGCTCTACTCCAAGTTCCTCACAGATGACTGAGCTTCTCACCCTATCTCTAAGGGAGACGCCGGCCACCCTTCTGAGAAAACTCATTTCAGCCGCTTGTACCCGCAATCTAGTTCGTTCATTCATGACCCAGCCTTCATGACCATAGGTGAGGGTAGGAACAAAAATTGACCGGTATATTGAGAGCTTTGTCTTCCGGCTCAGCTCTCTTTGTCACAACGGTGCAATAAAGCGAATGCAATACCGCCCCGCTGCTCTGATTCTCTGGCCAATCTCCAGCTCCATTTTTCCCTCACTCACGAACAAGACCCAGAGATACTTGAACTCCTTTACTTGGGATAAAACCTAATTCCCTACCCGGAGGAGGCGCTCCATCGATTTCCTGCTGAGAACCATTGCCTCAGATTTAGAGGTGCTAGTCCTCATCCCAACCGCTTTGCATTCGGCTGTGAACCGGTCCAGTGAGTGCTGGAGGTCACAGACCGATGATGCCATCAGGACCACATCATCTGCAAAAAGCAGCGATGAGATCCCCAGCCCACCGAACGGCAAACCCTCCCCACCCCGACTGCGCCTCAATGTCCTGTCCATAAACAGGATTGGTGACAAAGCGCAGCCCTGACTGAGGCCAACGCCCACCTGGAACGAAAACCTGGTCATTTCTGAACTAGCTAAAAAAAACACCTTCTCTTTTCTTGCCCTGGATAAGTAGACTAATCTGAAAACTGATCTCAGAACAGAATGCATCATGCCTTCAGGCCAAAGAAAGGAATTAGAACGCTGCTTTCATTGGTTGATTGCATCAGTTTTGTACGGGCCATCATTGAAACTATGTTCAATTTGAAAGTCCAAACAAAGAAAAATAAAACAGTCAGCAATGGATGTTACCATGTTGGATACTGTATGTACTGTAGGTCAATTGTCACACACCATCTGATCTAGTATAATTTTGCCTCAGGGGTCTATGAGATTAGACATTGCATATGGTTCACTCTTACCAAAGACTCATTAGACTTATTGTAATGCTTACAATGAACTAACCGGAGAGGGTTTTTGGGAACATTTTGTATCCGCACCTAAATTCATCTGGGAAGCTTCTTCTAAACACTGCTAGCCGCAGAATCTTTAATTTATCATCATTCTACACATGATATTAATCATGTAGTAATAGAATGACTCATAGTCATTTCCAGGTTTAAATGGCTTTCATCTGGTTTGTGGTATTGTTAAACAAATCAGTGCCTAGTGTCTAGATTAGTTATCTCAGGATATATGCTTTGACATGAGCAAACCCGAAAGGGCAGAACCTAGAGCCAAAACCCGATCTATTCACATCATCCATCTACAACAGACGGCTCCAAAACAAATTACATGGTGTTTCCTCTCTGGAACAAATGTGGGCTTTAATAAAAATTATTCTAATAGGGGTTGGAATAGATTCCAGTCAGAATCCAAGAAAATGTTAGCGAGAAAAAAACCTCAGACAAAGTGGAAACATAAAAAAGCACTGCAGAAAACCACAATAACAATAACAACTGCACTGTTGGTCAGGCAAAATGACAGCAGCCACATTGGGTGATTTAAGAGGTCAAGCCTCCATTGGCCCACAGTTCGTCTGTTTGTGAACATCCACAGGTGTGCTTTAACGACTGGGGAACCGAAGGCTTCAGTTGTCCGTGCGAATGGAGCTCCATTGACAAGGGATCTGCGAAATGCAGCGTTGCCATTGCAGAGTATTTCAGAGTGTGTGACAGGCCCGTTGTTTGAGTCCGGCACCGACTCCTCTCAGTAATGAGGTCTTCAGGAGTCAGTTAGTGGAGGAGTGATCTGCTCCTGATCCGGGCTCTGGGACGTGGTTAGCCATCCATCACTGCTGTCTCTCAAATGGTCTCCTTGGCTGCCGCTTGCCTCCCACGCAGCATTTCAAACCAACGACAAGGCGGAGAAGGAAGGGAGACGGAAAGACGGAGAGACGGAGAGACGGAATGCCGATGCTCTTTCCACAAGTCCGTCCATTTTTTTGACAGTATGAACAGATCATAACCAGGCGGTGGGTTGATGAAACGTTTCACGGTTTCCACTTTGGAATTGAGCTAGGGAGCCCACGAGAGGGGAGTCTTCATCCTTCAACACAGAACCATAATCCCCCTGTTCACACTGAGGGAGCAAGGCTGTCATGGCTTTATCATGTCCACCATCACTTACTAGCCCTTTCCAGTCCCAGTTGGCTGCTAGGCAGTAATAAGGTTCTAGGCAGTAAAAAGGTTCTAGGCAGTAATAAGGTTCTAGGTAGTAGTAGGGTTCTAGGCAGTAGAAGGGATCTAGGCAGTAGTAGGGTTCTAGGCAGTAGTAGGGTTCTAGGCAGTAAAAAGGCTCTAGGCAGTAATAACGTCCTATGCAGTAAAAAGGTTCTAGGCAGTAAAAAGGTTCTGGGTAGTAGTAGGGTTCTAGGCAGTAGTAGGGTTCTAGGCAGTAATAAGGTTCTAGGCAGTAGTAGGGTTCAAGGCAGTAATAAGGTTCTAGGCAGTAGTAGGGTTCTAGGCAGTAGTAGGGTTCTAAAACTGATGTTTATTTCCAGTGAACCACAGCATTGTTGATGTGAGTCGACATGAAAGTCATCCCTCATCACGTGGAGATACCTCATCACGCGGATTCTACCTCATCACGCGGATATACCTCATCACGCGGAGATACCTCATCACGCGGACGTACCTCATCACGCGGAGATACCTCATCACGCGGAGATACCTCATCACGCGGATTCTACCTCATCACGCGGAGATACCTCATCACACGGACGTACCTCATCACGTGGAGATACCTCATCACGTGGACATACCTCATCACGTGGAGATACCTCATCACGCGGATTCTACCTCATCATGCGGAGATACCTCATCACACGGACGTACCTCATCACGTGGAGATACCTCATCACGCGGATTCTACCTCATCATGCGGAGATACCTCATCACGCGGACGTACCTCATCACGTGGAGATACCTCATCACGTGGACATACCTCATCACGTGGAGATACCTCATCACGTGGACATACCTCATCACGTGGAGATACCTCATCATGTGGTGATATTTAATTACATGTGCCGCTGTATATTAACAGTAGGTTACAAAATCACTCAAATGGGCTGTGGCACAGAAAAAGGTCTGAAGACCAAACCAACATTCAAATTCGATACAGATGTAAGAGGTGAAACTTTGAACTTCATGTCAAACTGTAGAAATTGAAGGGGATTACAAGGTCTTGTGCATGAATGGTAGGCTCATCCTGTAAACAAAATGGAGTCTCAACCCATTCTGCATTCACAAAGCCATCAGACAGGGCCGTTTAAGACCAACACTAGTGAAACCTACATTCCTCACTTGTTAAACCGCTTGATTATTTATTCAAATCTTCACATGTCAAAACCAATCTCCTCAGCTCATTAAGCTGTGATTAATGCTGGAATGACTTTTACTGTACATTTCATTCATAATGACGTGGCTCTGCTGTGGATCTTTATTCTTCAAAACGGTCTCAACAACTCCATCCAAGTGGAACAAGTAGTCATTGTTTGAGTCTCAACATCTCATCAAAGCAGTTTAGTCTTTAAGATCTTAAAACATTGCAGTGTAAGAATGAGACATAAACCTTTCCCATCAAAGACCCAACATTTACTGCTAATCTTAAAAATAATGTAGGATTTCATGTCCACGGTCAATATAACGCAGAGAAAGTATTACATCAATCAGTCAAATGTGATTTATAAAGCCATTTTTACATCAGCAGTTAACACAAAGTACTTTTCTAGCGTCCTGCCTGAAACCCCAAGCAACGACAGAGTAACATTTTAAGCATGAAAACTAAAAAATCTAAAACATTTTACTGGCAAAGACTGTGTGTGGGAGGCACATCTCATGACTGCAGCGCAGTAACTCCTGGAAGAAGCTGCATCAATGAACAGTGTTTATATTGGCCATCGTGCTACATAACACTCTCTACTGTTTATGTGGGTTCACAGCCGCAAAGGGGTCACCTGTGTACTATAGTAGGATTTAGGTTACTCCTCATGGTGCACGTCAGTTTATTCTCTGTAGCATTGTATTGTGTATCCCCATATTCTCTGTAGTATTGTGTATACCTATATTCTCTGTATCGATGTATTGTGTATACCTGTATTCTCTGTATTGTTGTATTGTGTATACCTGTATTCTCTGTATTATTGTATTGTGTATACCTGTATTCTGTGTATTGTATTGTGTATGCCTGTATTCTCTGTATTGTAGTATTGTGTATACCTGTATTCTCTGTATTGTTGTATTGTGTATACTTGTATTTTCTGTATCGTTGTATTGTGTATACATGTATTCTCTGTATTGTTGTATTGTGTAACCTTATGTTTTCTGTCGGGTTGTATGGATCGTATATTCTCTGTAGAGTTGTAGGTTTTGCGGTATGCTTAGCTGGAGCCTTGGGGGATTCCAGATGGTGGTCTTGAAAGCAATTTCCTGGTGGCTGCTTCCATGTGCCTGAAGTTAGGGCTCAGTGTGTCTGTGGATGAGCAACAATCTTCTCTGTTCTTTCACACAATGAAATGAGTGTCCGATAGTTGCAATTAAACCTTGATAACGATGGGTAAAATAAGTTGAAATGTGTTATCAAAACAATCATTTACAATCTAAACATGGTGCAGAGAATCTAAGAGAAAGTAATGTGCCGATCAAGAACAGTCAATCTCTCCAACCATCTATACATTTTAATTTATTCATTCTATTTTCAATGAGAGCCTGAAAAAAAAAAAATATATATATATAAAGGTCTTTAAAACTGACATTATTCCCCACAGATTTGTTTTATCCAAGGCCATTTATTTATAATTTACCTTTGTCTCTTACGCTGTCATCAGTGTGGCTGCCAGCTTTTTGCTTGAGGAAAGCAGAACAGTGATTTAGATGGCAAGTGTTCAATTTGGCTCGGTCTCATTCTGAGGAATATATCAGTGATGAAACTGGACAAACTTTCATCAAATTTGAATTGCTTTTGGGTCTACAACAATCAAACGTCAATAATTCTGTAAGCAACAACAAACACGCAGCATCCTCATCTGAATGACAAAGCAAATCTTCCAGTGTTGCTATCCGCTACCAGCATGCATTGCACACTGATGTGAACAATCAGGAAAAAAATATTATCACGACAAAGACAAGTTTATGAACAACAACAAACTAAAAAATCATACTTGGTAATGCCCGTACTAAAACTCCATTCCATTTAAAGTTCTTAGAAACACCGACTTAAATAAAACAAGTGAAGATGTGTGATGAATAGCAAACATACTCTACAAAGACCAGCAGAGCAACTGAAGCATTTCGCGATGATACTGAGGGCAACATTTAGACGATATTTTCCGGCTGTTTTAGCAATAAAGGAGATTGTTTTGTGACCTGACGTTTAACCCTATGTGGTCCGGGTAAGTGACGGAATGACAGGTGCCTCAGACAAAAATGAAAACAACAGCTGCATGCCTGTGTGCATTCTTTCAGACCTCATAACAAGACCTCATTATTCCAGCAGTAATCAATGAGCGCAGTTTTTTTATGCCCATTATGTTCACAAGGCCCAGCTCATCCATGGTGATATAATTATTCATGGGCCTGGCTTTTGATTCGACAGTCATGGAGACTTCTTGGTGGGCGGCTTGTCGACATCCTATACGCACCGTGGCAAAGCCGGGTGTGAAATACTGGGATGACGGACCTTCCCATTTAATCCGTTCCTCTTGAACATTCCTGCTTTTGTTGCGTCTGTCTTGCTTGCATCACAGTCACCATGCGCTCGTTGCCTGCCATAAACTCCATGGGTTATGCAGTGATTGCGTTTTCATTTTTCAATGTTTTAAGATTATATATTTTTTAATCATGAGCTGGTTGTTTTATTCAATGCTGACCCATATTATCTGAGAAAGTACATACATATTCTAGCACTTTTAAATTGCAAATCACTCTCAGGTTTTTGAATACCATTAATGATTGGAATGAATGGCTATGACTCGTATAACAAATTCAGTTGAAGCATTAATTCCTGGCCAAAAGACCTGCAGGTGTGTCTTTATCTTTTAGCAGTGTGGCTTTCTGAATGCTTAAGTAACCTGGTCATACAGGCCATTGATTTATTTCTCATCACAGAGACAGTTCCTTGAAGCTTTCTGATACTTTTTAAAATATATTTGGCAAAGGGTTATTTTCCTATTTTGCCCTAACTACTTAGTACCAAAAAGTCAGTGAGTGGGAAGAAGCATATGAGAGGCAGGAGAATATCACAACAAACATAACTTAAGGCAGGATGGCAGAGAAGCAGATTCAAAGTCCTTATATTTGATCTTCCTAGAACAAGGAGTGTGGTCAAAGCCCCCATCTCCTGCCCTCTTCCCGGGACTCTGCAATACCGTGTCCTCGCTCCACCAGTGTTGAAAATTGGGTGTTAAATAACAACCACTGACCTGGCACTTCTTATCATTGAAACCGGTTCACTGAACCTCTTCTTCTTTTTTCTTAATTTGAAAAAGTTTAAAGCGCTGTGTAGATCCAGGCCGCTGTATCTGGGGAACAGATCACTGCTGCATGGGTTCAAATCCCGTCAAAGTTAAATCAACTATGTGCTGCGGCATTGAAGGATATGTCATCTAGGAACTCAAGACAATATCCTTGTGGTTGCTACAATCACACCACAACATTGCTACAATCACACCACAACATTTTCCTATGAAACTTGGGATTTGTTCTGCTACCATATTTAATTATTATATTTAATATATATAATCCTTGTAATGTTTCAGTTAAATCCATCATTTATTCAAAGCACAGCTCTGGAACAGTATCTATGTGTGTCCTCCATTGTTGGAATTGGAAATGCTGTTTTTTGTATATACTCCTTGGATATGTATAGCTAGGTGGGCACAAATCAAGGGGAATTTCTTTAACCATCATGGTATAACCTCCACACGGTGTGACCTATGCCTACTGCTGTCTTCACAAAGGGAGGGAATCCCAGAGATTAAAAAAAAATGTTTTGGGGTTTATCATGTCTGGGTTCTGAGCAACTCAATCCCATTCCAACATTTCTTGACCAGTACATTCTTTAAAGCACATGGCTTATAAAAGTACATTGTGGGAAAGTTCACAGAAGACTTAAAGGTTTCATCAGCTAAATATCTCATTTACACCAAATAGATTTTCATCCCTCAGAATTTCATTCTCAAATGACAAAATGAATTCTCATGAAAAACATCGCCGTTGGCTAGTCACACACATGCATTTGACACCTAATGGGTTCTGATAATACTGTTTTTGAAGGACAAAGAAGAGAGGGCTTGATGAGTGATGCAACATGCCACAAGATGATGTTTTCCAGGATGTTCCATCATCTCACCCTCTCAAACCTCCGCCCACTTCCACACCTCTTCTGATGATGTTGGCTAAGGATCATTATTTAGACTGACACAAGAGCACTAAATATTCATACCGTTCAGAAAATATCTTCTTAATCCCTGTTTGGTCCAATTTGACTTTGAACAATTTGAAAGCCTAGAATATCTCTAAGTAAGATGGCTGTCTTTTCAGAACATGCCAAAAGTGAAACAATACAATTAACCTGAAAGAATGCACAACCTTAGTTATTAATGGGCTCAGATCCGACAGAGGGATGCAAAGCAATGCCATAATGATTGAACATCACTCTCCATAACCCTCTGCACTTCGGTCACATTGAGATGCTCCAGTGCAACTCAATGGAGATGAAACAAGTATAAAATATATCTTAATCTCACTTCAGAAGAGGTACATGTCCTTTTCTTCTTCTTCAGTTTATGTCTTGCTAATTAGCTAGCAATGTCAATGTTCTTTTTCAGTCTAAAACAGCACAAAAATTCAAAATATTCTGTGGTGGAACAACTTTTTCTGACATGTTAAAATTTGTATATTATATTGGTATGTTAAAAATTCATCTGATATCGAATAACTTTTCATATCCAGGACAGGAAGCTCCAGATCTCCCTCCAGGACAGGAAGCTCCAGATCCTCCCTCCAGGACAGGAAGCTCCAGATCTCCCTCCAGGACAGGAAGCTCCAGATCTCCCTCCAGGACAGGAAGCTCCAGATCCTCCCTCCAGGACAGGAAGCTCCAGATCTCCCTCCAGGA